>CM035439.1:105506690-105574190 GCA_020310875.1 Ceratopteris richardii | reverse complement strand
CATGACAGGCATGGGACACTCTTGCTTCTTTGTATGCCGTGTGTAATGAAGCACGTGTTGCATACTTGAGGAAGCAACTTGAGGATGTATGTATGGCTGAAATGAGTCGGTGGATGTGTATGTGACACGCATCAAGGACTTGAAAGAGCAATTGGCAAACATAGATGAGATCATTCCGGATGCATCACCCATTTCTACATTGTTGAAAGGATTACCAAAATCTTTTCAAAGCTTTGCTTCTACACTTCGTTTGGTTGCAAAAGAAAATCCTAATATGTATGCATTTGATGAGCTTGTGTCTCTTCTTTTGCAAGAAGAGAAATCTAGAGTGAATAGGAGTGGTTTGATTGAGGGAACACAAGCACTTGCTATCTCACAAAAGGGGAAAAGCAAGTATGGTTTAGCTTTGGGTTCATCAAAACCAAAGCCTCAAGCTTCCCATTCCACTCGTTCCTCTAATGATGGTGATTTGCAAAAGAAGAAGAGATGCAAGTATTGCGAGAAGGTTGGCCATACTATTGATGAGTGTAGAAAGCTTTCTAAACACTATGAAAAGAAGAAGGAATCCAGCATGTCTATTGCTGAAAATTCAGCAAATGTAAAGAATGATAAAGCTAACATGGCTCAAGATTTTTGGGCATCTGTTGTTACATGTCATTATGATGATTCTTTGCATTCTAAATGTATGGTTGTGAGTGAGGCTGATTCAGATTGGTTCTTTGATAATGGTGCTTCAAAGCACATAACATCATGCAAAAGATGTTTTGCCTCTTTGAAAGATGCACCCAAAGGAGGACATGTGGTGTGTGCAAACAATGCCTCTTATCCTATCATTGGAGTAGGAGAATTTGAGCTTACGACTGCAAATGGAGGTGTGGTTCTCTTGAAAAATGCATTGTATGTGCCCGATATCAAGAAGAACTTAATTTCAGTTCCATTGATTGCCAAAGTTGGACTTCATGTACACTTTGTTGATGATAAGTGTATGGTTCATGATTTCAGCAATGCCGATGTTATCGTGATGTCCGGTACATTATGTAATGGTTTGTATTGCATGGATACATACAAAACGGCTGCCTCGAATGCCTTGGTTGCTCATACTTCTTCCATGGTTGAAATGGAGCTTTGGCATGCTTGTTTTGGTCACTTAAACTTCAATAGTTTGCTTTACTTGCAAAAGAAGGACATGGTTATTGGTTTTCCTACACTTGAGTCCATTGAAAAGCATGCATGTGAAGGTTGCATTCTTGGAAAAATGCATCATGCTTCTTTTCCAAAAGATAGTCATACACACACTACAAGAAAACTGCAGCTTGTTCATAGTGATGTATGTGGTCCGTCAGGACTCCATCTTTTGGGAAGCATGATATTTTGTTGCCTTTATTGATGATGCTACTCGCCATACATGGGTGTATCCTATGAAAGCAAAGAATGAGGTATTTTCTTGCTTCAAAGCATTTTTAGCTATGGCTGAAAATTTTTCTTCAGAAAAGCTTTTGACTCTACGTGTGGATCGTGGTGGTGAATACATGTCACATGAGTTTAATTCTTTTCTTCATGAACGTACATTCCAACCATGATGGGTTGCAAGTGCACAAATGCTCCAAACAGTAGTCATACGGCATGTAGGTGCAAAGGTCTCATCAAAATCAATGTCTCTTTCTTGTGCATAACCCTTTGCAACAAGCCTAGGCTTATACCTGTCAACTGTACCATCAGGTTTACGCTTCAGCTTGTATACCCACTTAGTGCCAATGGCCTCTTGCCAGGAGGCAAGTCACATAAAGACCAAGTACCATTCTTCATTATTGCATCATATTCAGATTGCATAACAGCCATTCAATTTTCTGAATTTTGTGCTTCATCAAACGAAACAGGCTCATTCTCATCACATGTACTAGATGCAGCCATAGCATAGCAATCTGATGCAAAAGAGGCACTATGAGAGCCTGATCGAGTACGATATGACATAGGTGCATCTAATTTGCTATCACGCAAGGTCTGCACCAGCCATTTTGGCATAGTTCTTACCTACTTAATATCAGCTCTCTCATCAATAAGTGCATCATGTAAATCTACATCAGAGATGGAATGATCTGCATCATCACATTAAACCTGCAAAGGCTGAGAAGTTGCCTCATTAGGACCAACACTAGACTATCCACCTGTAAAAAGATGCAGCAAAGTATCATACATGTCTTTGGAGCTAACAGATGTCTCCTTAGTACATGAAAGCAATGGCTGAATAGCATCCTCCACAAAAACAACATCATGGCTAACCAGAATGCATTTAGTCTGTGGATGATACGGACGATAGCCTTTACTTTCAGAACTGTACCCAACAAAAATACATTTTATTGCTTTATCATCAAATTTTATGCGATGTTGTTCATGCACTAATGAATATGCCAGACAACCAAAAACACACAGATGAGCAACAGATGCCTTGGGGTCATGCCAAGCCTCATATGGAGTGATAGATTGCAGCGCTTTAGTGGGATACCTGCTCAGTACATATGCTGCACACATGACAGCCTCAAGCCAGAAACTATGTGGTAAAGCATGACTCTTGACCATACACCTCGCCATCTCCATGAGTGACCTGTTCTTTCGTTCAGCAACTCCATTCTGTTGAGGTGTATACGGCACTGTACACTAGTGTTTTATCTCACGTTTAGCCAGAAATGCATTAAAATCAAAAGACATATATTCCCCCCTCGATCAGAACGGAGGGTGCCCATTTTACATGCTGACAGATTTTCAGCCAAAACCAAAAACTGTTTGAAGCACATGAACACTTGGGACTTTGCCTTCAATGGATATACCCATGCATGCCTGGAAAAATCATCGATGAAAGTCACGAAGTAAAGATAATTCCCAAAAGAAGGTGTCTGCGTAGAACCACAAACATCACTATGTATAAGCTGCAATTTTTGAGTAGCCCGAACTGAACCATCTTTTGGAAAGGACGAATGCTGCATTTTGCCCAAAATACAGCCTTCACAAACATTTTTTCCACGTGCCTCAAGTTTGGGCAAAGAGGATACCATTTCAGATTTTTGCAGGCGTAGCAAACTAGCAAAATTCAGATGACCAAAGCATGCATGCTAAAGCTTTGCATCTGACATAGCCTGAGAATCATTTACTGCACATGCCAAATCATTTACTGACCTTTCATAGTCTATGAGCTTATACAGCCCACAACATAAAATGCCAGAAGCAATAATCACATTGCCATTTGACAGATCATGAACTATACACCTATCATCAACAAGTTTCACAACCAAGCCAATCTAGGCTAATGCAGAAACTGATAACAGGTTCTTCTTGATCCCTGGCATAAATAAAGCATCTGACAAAGTGAAAGAACTACCATCAGCAGTAGTCAAAATGATCTCACCAACTCCCATAACAGGATAAGAGGAGTTGTTGGCGCATGTAATAGTATTCCATGTAGGGGAAGGCTCGAGTGAAGAGAAGAAACTACGCTACGAGGTAATATGTTTGGTCGCCCCACTATCAAAATACCAAACATCTAAGTCTACTACAGACATGCGCTGCTCATGAGAAGATGGGTCAAAACTGCAGACAGTAGTAAACGCCCATTCTTCTTCCTACACAAGATTAGGAGACTCTATTTTTGGTGTAGAGGCCTCTGCAACAACCATTCCAGCCTCTTTCTTCTTTGCCTCTTTAGCAGCCAGTTTTGGACAGTTCTCTATGATATGATCATTCCCTTTACAGTACTTACAAAACAATTTCTGCTTTTCTGATTTCTTCTCATCTTTATCTTCCTTCTTCGAATATGCAGAATTAGCAGATTTTTGCTAACTAGTTGAAGAGCTCCATTTTCCTTTGCCCTTCTGACTAGCAAGGAAAGCTTGATCTGCAACTCACATAATGGACCTGTTCTGCCTGGACTGATCTTCTTGCAACAGAACAGAGACTAAATCCTCAAATGATAAGGCACTCAGATTGCCTTTCATCATCAACCGAAGAGTAGAAGCAAAACTCTGATATGAATTAGGAAGACCATTCAGAACGGTCTGCACAAGTGAGCTATCTGGTATAACCTCATCAGCAGAAATCAATTGTTCCTTCAAGTCTTTGATCTTTGTTAGGAAACTATCCATAGAATCACCTTCATTCATGTGCTCACTCTCCAACTGTTTTCGGAGGTAAGCAACACGAGCCTCATTCCTAGCTTGGTACAATGTGGTAAGTGTATCCCAAGCATCCTTAGCTGTTCTGCAAGAGCGAATGTGAGGATTAATGGCATGTTTGACAGACAAAGCTATCAATGCATGTGTCTGGGGCATCTCTGCCATCCCAGCGAATCTGCTCTGTAGTAGGTGCAACAGAAACCGCAACACGAATAGGAATTTGCAGAATATCACCATCTTCGACACCTTCTGCATCAGCTTCAGTACCTGTAGTTGTGACAGTTGCAGGTGTAATAGGACGTTTTTCGACACCCTGCACAATGTTCCACAGTCCTTTTGCAACCAACACATGTCGCATCATATAAGCCCATAACGGGTAGTTGGTACCATCCAACTCATCCTCAACATCCAACATACGAAATACATCACTACTTTCAGCCATGGTCGGTGACTAAAATACCTTGATGCAAAAATATGACTGTATCTCAAAAAGTTGAACGGAACTGCCCAGACGACTTCTGCTAAACCTGTAGTAGACTTCAAGACGCTTATACTGGCGAGCAGAAACAGGTATATACCTTTGGCATAAAAAGACGAAATAGCCTACACAAGCACTATGATAGTGCGGTCGGAGGCCGAAACAAGCTCAGATCGTGATTTCGGCACTACATAGCAAAGCTGTTTTGATCTCGGAAACACCCTGAGTATGCTCACCAAAATTCGTACGATTCTGAGACTGCAACTGAAGGAGTGTCGATGGCACCCTAGATGAAGCGATGACCTACTCTGATACCAATTCTTGGAGATAGACGTCTGCAGAAGCACACGAACAGCACAAGGAAAAAGAAGAAGCTTGGAGCACAACACACAATATTGAATGTATTACTAGAGAATGTAGAAAGATAAGTAGCCCATTAGGGCAATAGGTGTATGTACAAGGTGGGGGAAAAAACCCTCGTAAAGAGGGAAAAAAGTGATGCATCCTTTTCCTGAAATTCATTTACCTCTTGGACTTTTCCTTCTTGAGATTTCTGCTTAACGTTACAGAAAAATTCATCTTGTGGTAGATTCTCACGAATCAAGTGATTCAAGCCTGAATCTTCATGATGGCTTGAAGAGATAGCTGCTAACTGGAGATGCTCACGCTTGAGTAATACACTCTCTTGTTGATCAAAGGCCTCTTCACCCTTCTTTGGTGCAAGCTAAGATCTTCTGGATAGGGCATTTGACTGACATTGTTGACGTCCTCGACGGTTGTGATGACAAAGTCGAATCTAGATAGAAAGTTACTCCATCAGATTGCCTTCTATTGAGAATGCGGGTGGTCATAAAATACTCTAGGTTCTTGTGATCTGTATACATAGTAACTTTATGAGCTGCTCCTTCTAGATGGTGATGACAGGTATCAAACACATCCACTATGGCAAGAAGTTCTTTATCATGAATTTCATAATGGTGTGGTTTCCATGGTTATATTCCCAGATGCTAGAGGTCATCCATCTACTACTTCAACTACTACTGGTTTGTTCTTTTGAAGTATAGGAATTCCATGTTTCTTAACCAATCCTTTATCGATGAAACATGAGGAGGCTCCTGAATCTACTAGGGCTATAAGGGAAAGGGTCTTCTTGGGCATGATTAACTTGATAGTTGCAAGACATGTTTCTATGGGTGTAGCTGGAATTATGAGACCCTTTCTTATATCATGGTTCAGCTGCACATGCTCTTTTACAACTGGACTTCGTCGTTTCCTTGCTCTACAAGGGTGGCTGCGACTCTAGAGTTTGTTCTCTTGTTTGGACAATTAACTGCAATATGTCCAGGGTTTCCACAATAGAGGCATAACTTGTTAGCTTTCCTTCTCTGTTTCTCTTGTGATCTTAGAGGCTGAAACCTAGTTACATCTATTTGCATAGGTTCAGGCATAGACTCACCTTTAGGAGTGGGCTAGAAGGGTTTCCACTGGCGAGGTCTTCCTTCTACTTGTTTTTCTTGTTTCCTTTCAAAAAGTCGGTTATCACATTGAATATCTTGCATGTTATATTCATTCAATGTTTTAACCTCTAGCATCGTGAGCAAAAGGTCCTTCACATCATCTCTTAAACCCCATCTAATTTGGCTTATGAAATAATCTCCATGCCAAGTGAGATCACATATCAACTGCCTGAATTCAAATGCATAGGTAGAGGCAAGGTGGTTACCTTGATGTAACTTCCGAAGTTTTGTTTCTGCTACTCAACTTGTGTCTGCATCTACAAATGCGGCAGTGATTTCTTGAAGAAACCCCTCATAGTCTTGAAGTAATTCCATGTTCTTCTCTAAGATTGAAACCATGATAATGCTTGGCCATAGAACAAGGTTCCAATAGACCCAACCTTGGATGCCTCATCAGGGTATCTATCAGGTTGCGTACAGATGTACAATTTAACTTGCTGGAGAAATCCACGAAACTTTGTACAATTCCCATCAAACTTTTTTGGCATGCAAATCTTGGGTTCCTTCATAAATGATATATGAGTCTGTTGATTCACTACAATACTCCTTTGATTTGCTTGAAGACTCCCGATTTGTTCTTGTAATGCTTGGAGGAGTACACCTACATGCACTGGATTTCCCATCTCAACTTGTGTCTATCGATGAGTTAGGTCCTCGACTTGTTGTTGGAGACTTTGAAGTGATGCTACAATCTATTCATAAGCATTCTCCATGATTGTTGGTGCAAGTGCCAATCCTACACACTTGGCTGGGCTTGAAGAAGACTTTATGTTCAAATAATTGAAGACACATGAGAACCATTGCTATGGTTTTTTATCTTTAACCATTTGTAAAAGTCAATTGACTTGGAAGATTCTTGTAAATTTACTAAACTCGTGGATTTACATAGAATGAAAATCTATGACTTCATCTGGAGAGAATGTCTCCTAGATTAGGGGATCACTTTTAGAGAGAGCCAAGATTTGAATTCAAATTCAAATTTGATAGCATCTATAAAAACACCTTGAAATCTCACGGCCATAACACTCCCTTAGAGAGCCAATAATTTGATCATTAGCAGAGGTTGCGTAGCACCCTACATTGCTCACTCACCTTACAGTCATTTGGCATTATTCCTTTGCCAATGATGTTGTAAATTCATGTTCCATAATACATATACATCATTAACTATATCTATTGGTCTCTCTGTCATTGTCACTCAGAACAGTGTTCTTGTCTTGCTCATATCTCAGTCATTACTCCACCATTTTCAATGTTCTATGGCTTTCTAGATTCATCTCTAAGTCTACTACATTCGGAAAAATTTTGAAGACGTTCCATTAAGTGGATTGGCAAAAAAGTGCCTCGACGTGGTCACTAGTCATTCTCTAGAGAGGTCCTAAAAAATCGGGGGTAATGCTAGACTTGCTAAATTGATTGCTCTGTGTATAGTCAATCATTTTAAGTGATTCCACTTGGAATCATTAGCTCTTTAAGTTAACTAGATATATCTACAAGGAATTTTTCTAATTCATACTGTGTTGGGAGCACTGAGCTTAACAAGCAGCAAGTGTGTGAACCAAAACAGAACATTTTCTATGATTTGTGAAATGTGAAGCTACCTATTCTGGATCAATCATTACATGGATCATCTCCAAAGTACATAGGCACTTATTTGGTGTCATTCGAAAGCTAAAAGGGCCTAAAACTCAAATCTGAAGTGAAAGAGGGCTGGTACAAAGTAGGGATTAGCAGTACCAACTCATTTTTTGAAGTGTCCATCCATCTTTCCCAACATTGGTATCAGAGCAAACTAAGGTAAAATGGGAGATGGTTTTCCTTCTTTCATTGTTAAATTGGACAGAAACAACTACCAAGAATGGTCCTTGAGGATGAAGACATACTTGCAAGGAAGGAGTCTCTATGGATACATATCAAGAGATGAGGAGATGCCCATTTTCAGAAGTAAAGGACAACCTACAAGAGAGGAGCATGAAAGACTCAAATCATGGTGTGCCAAAGATGCATTAGCAAGGTCATACTTATTTAACTCTATCTTTGACTTTCTTCTTCCACACATTAGGAACTGTAAGACATCCTAAGAGACTTGGGATACATTGTCATCATATTTTTCTTCCAACATAAGGGCTAGGAAGAACCAATTGTGGATTGAGATTACCACTCAAAGAAAGCAACCCAAGCAAGGCATCTCAGAGTATGTGACCAAAGTCAAGGATGTGGCTGACCAATTGGCAAGCATAGGAGAGGAGGTTGAAGAAGAGCAGATTGTGAGACAAGTAATCAATGGTATTAAGGCAGATGACAAATGGGAGAGCTTCACAACTACCATGGACTTGTACATGGACATGCAAATTCCAGACCTTACCACACTCATGGGGCAAGTCTTTACCCATGAAGCCAAGCTCAACAAAAATGGAGATTCATCAAGAGGTAATAGCTCTTTTGCCCTATACACAGATAAAGGCAAGTCTAAAGAGAAAGGGAAAATAAAAAAAATGAGGATGAAGGTACCAGTTCTAAAGCTAACTATGCAAGGAGAGGTAGAAACTCAAGAGGAAGGGGCAAAGGAGGTAAGCCAGGTAGGGGGAGACCTTTCAACTCTTCCCCATGCAATATTTGTGGTTTATCAAATCACATCATAGATGAGTGTTACAAGAACTTCAAGAATCTGAGAGGTAGAGGTTTCCAAGAATGTGGCTACACACAATCAAGATGAAGGTTCAACCATCATCAAGGATACATCAACAATTACAAAAATTACCAAGGAGGCTACAAATCAAGGAAAGACTACAACAATTACACAAAAGAACAAGAGGATTCCCTTCTAATCATGAATATGACTTCAAAGCAATGTATGAATGATGACCATCTCTTCTACGTTGACTCACGATGTTCAAACCATGTGGCAGGCAACGTAGCTCTTCTCTCTAATGTTGAGGAACCTAAGGGAAAGCATCAAGTAGAAACAGGTGATGAAACCAAACACTCAGTAGTCAAGGTAGGAAATGTTAAAACCTCTAATGGAAATAGAAATTTTTTGAGTAGGGTTCTATATGTACCTACAATCACCAAGAATTTGATGAGTGTTGGATAGATTGTGGAAAAGGGTTTGCATGTTAGGTTCAACAAATATGGAGCATTTATGGAGGATCCCCAACATGGATTCAAGAGAATATTGCACTTTATAACTACAAAGATCAAACATTGTCAGAGCTTGAGATTTGGCATAAAAGATTAGGGCGTATTGCTGAGAGAACCTCAACGCAAATATGTAGAGATCAATGTGTGCTTGGGATACCTAATGTATCCAAGCAACACATGATCTATAAATGTGGTGCTTGTTAGTTTTTAAAATCTCAAAGGTTACCCTTCTCAAGGAAAGGCTACATGCATGAGGATTACTTGGAGCTTGTCCATACAGATGTATGGGGACCAAGCAAGGATCCCTCAATTTCTGAATCAAGGTATTATGTATCTTTCATTGATGATTTCAATAGGTGGACTATTTTATATTTATGAAGCACAATGATGAAGTGTTCAGTTGCTTTAAGAAGTATCTTGCACTTGTGGAAAAACAAACAGGAAGAAGCGCAAAAAGACTAAGGTTAGATGGAGGAGGTGAGTACTTCTCAAATGAGTTTGATGCATTCTTGCATGATAGAGGAATCAAAAGGGAGATTACAACAAGGTATACCATTGAGAAAAATGGTGTGGAAGAGAGAGAAATAGGTTAATTGTTGAAACAGCTAGGTCAATGCTAAATGAGAAAAAGCTACCAAGGCACGCACTCCTATGGAGGTAAACCAAAACTTAAGTGCTCATGAAGGTGATGTGCTTGAGAATGTTGCAGGATAACAAAGCATAGTCGGAAGCCTAAACTATGCTACATTGACAAGGATTGATATTGCTTATGGAGTAAGTTTCTTAAGTCAATTTATGCACAAACCTAGAGCACCTCAATTGGAAGCTACCAAGAGGATTTTGAAGTACCTTAAGGGCACTCAAAATCAAGGTTCATACTTTCCTTATACTTCAGATTTGAACATCAAGATATACTCAGATGTAGATTGGGTAGGTTGTAAGGATGAGAGGAGGAGTACCTCAGGTTATCTCTATTTTGCAGGTGATAAGCCCATTTCATGGTCTTCCAAGAAGAAACCTACTGTTGCTTTATCTTCAACAGAGGCAGAATATAGAGGATTGGCCAATGCTACTCAAGAGGCCATATGGATTAGGTTGCTATATGCAGATTTGGGATTACATGCTAACTCTCCAATGATCTTTGGAGATAATACAAGTTCTCTACACCTTGCAGCAAATCCTATCTATCATGCTAGGACCAAGCATATAGAAGTTCACTATCATTATGTGAGAGAGAAGCTATTGAGCAAGGAAATTTAGTTGGCATATGTATCAACTAATATGCAATGTGCATACTTATTGACCAAAGCACTTGATGGTGCTAAACTTTGTAGGTTTAAAGCTATGATTGGATTGTAGGGCATGCAAGAGGATTGATGAAGAAGACCAAGCCAAGATGTTTGGCTTGAGGGGGAGATGTTGGTGCAAGTGTCAAGCCTACACACTTGGCTAGGCTTGAAGAAGAGTTTATGTGCAAATAATTGAAGACACATGAGAACCATTGCTATGGTTTTTTATCTTTAACCATTTGTAAATTCATGTTCCATAATACATATACATCATTAAGTATATCTATTGGTCTCTCTATCATGGTCACTCAGAACAACGTTCTTGTCTTGCTCATATCTCACTCATTACTCCACCATTTTCAATGTTCTATGGCTTGTTAGATTCAGCTCTAAGTCTACTACATCTTAACAAATTAGAATTGTTCCCTGGTCATTCTCTTCAGAGGTCCTAAAAAATCGGGGGTAATGCTACACTTGCTAAATTTATTGATATGTGTATAATCAATCATTTTAAGTGATTCCACTTGGAATCATTAGCTATTTAAGTTAATTAGATATCTCTAAAAGGAAGTTTTCTAATTCCTACTGTGCTGGGAGCACTGCGCTTAACAAGCAGCAAGTATGTGAACCAAAATAGACAATTTTTTATGATTTGTGAAATGTGAAGTTATGTGTTTTGGATCATCTACAAAGTACATAGGCACTTATTTGGTGTAATTGGAAAGCTAAAAGGGCCTACAACTAAACTCTGAAGTGAAAGAGGGCTGGTACAAAGCAGGGATTAGTAGTACCAACTCATTTCTTGAAGTGTCCATCCATCTTTCCCAACAATGATGCCCGATCTTGGCTAGAAGCTAGTCTTGCCAAAATGTCAAGGGAGGACTAGATTGTGCTCTCTGACTATAGTAGAAAAGATTTTAGAAATACACTTCTAATTACAAGAACACCCACGAAGGGAAAATGATACAAGAATACATGACTGATACAGTCCCACAACCCGAGACTGGTAGGTATGAATAACTCGACTAGAGATGATATAGGAGATCCCACAACCTGGGATCGTAAGTATGAAACAAGATATGTGGATTACATGAACTCCCTTCTGGGAGATGAACTAGATACAAGAAAGAACTCGATAGGATCTCGTACTACAAGATTACAAGAGGACAAGACATGATGTCCAAGAATTAGACTAGACGAGATTGGAACAAGGAACAAGAAAAGAAATGGAACTAGAACTTGGAGAGTACTTACTTGGCAGTCACAACTCCTTGAGCTCCCAAGACTGGTATTGGCGAGACTAATTATGAATGTGTCCAACCCCTCCTTCTATAGGTTTTCAAGGGCTCATGAAAGGTGGTTACAAATTGATGATGTCATCAATTCAAAACATGAGCTCTGGATATCCGAATGAGGCAAGTGGACAGTCGATCTTAGGGTTTTGGCACACTCCAGATGCAATGGAAGCATTGGCTTCCCCAATTTCTGAGTCAAGCATGAGATATAGAAGTCACATGGAATCTGAGGTCTAGGATGGTTTCCTTGTCCATGACATCATGAGGTATTGATTGAATTAAGATAGGTTTTGCAATATCTTGGGCTACTAGGTTTTCTCATCTAACATATCCTTACAATAATTCATTTCTCCTAATTTTCTTGAGATTCTCTAAGAAGTGAGAAGGAGGTATGCTAAAGGTCCTAAATTCTTTGGGATAATAGAAGGTCCATAATATCTATTAGAACAATTGGAAGCGAGATGTATCTTCATTAACTTTTACTTTCCACACACCATAAAGGTGAAATTCTCACTAGCTTTAAAAGGTATGTAATGTAGCACAATATTGTGATTTATTTACATTTTATTTGGAGAAAAATAACTCAATATTCAATTCAATTATAATTTTTCATAGATTGAGCCCTTTCATCTTAAGTTGCAAGTGCATGTAGGCCTAAGGTTGGAATTAAATCAACATAAAGAGACGTCATCATGTCTGCACATTGTTGGCAAGTAGATACATATGATAACTGAATTTCCTTGCTTGTGATCTTCTTTCTAACATAGTGATAATAAAATTCTATGTGCTTAGTCCTTGCATGATAGATTGGGTCAACAGGAAGATGAATTGAACTAACATTGTCCCCAAAAATGTGAGGTGTAGATGACCTAAGACCTACATCAGAATACATGGTTTTGATCCACATTGTGACTTGAGTTGCATTGTCTAGTCCTCTATATTCGGCTTCAATTGATGAGAGTGCAACATTGGGTTGCTTCTTTGAGGACCATGCAATTAACTTTGTACCTAAAAAATGAGATATCTTGATGTGCTTCTTCTATCATCTTTAGACCCTACCCAATTTGCATGAGAAAAAAATTTGATGTCTATATCAAATGTGTATGGGTGATAAAGACCTTCATTGATGGTTCACTTCAAGTATTTGAGTTTCCTCTTGGTTGCTTCCATGTGAGGTTTCCTAGGAGTATGCATAAACTAACTTAGGACACTTACTTCATAGAGAATGTCAACTCTTGTTAGGGTAGCATAGTTTATGCTACCAACTAAAATATGATGCCTAGTTATATCTTCAATTTGCTCTCTTCATGAGCAGGTAGCTTCAAGTTCACTCCATGGTTGTACCTACAACCTTTGTGATCTCCATTTTGAGCTTTGCTAGCATGTCTTCAATGTAATTTCTCTGAGTAAGATACATATCCATTTTGATATACACTACTCCAACCCTAGGAAGTATGTGAGTTGTCCTAGATTGCTAATTTTGAACTCTTCTTTCATTTGATGTTTGATCTTTCTTATACCGTCAACATCATAACCTGTAATTATAATATCATCAACATATACACAAAGGTATAGTGCTTCAAATTGATTGCTCTTGATGAAGAGGGCAAGATCTGCTTTGCTCACAATGAATCCTCTATCCTGCAAATAGGTGACAAGCCTATGATTCCAAGCCCTTGGAGCTTGCTTCAGACCATATAAGGCATTCCTTAACTTGCATACATACTCAGGAAATTATGAGTCTTCAAAAGGAGGAGGTTGAGCCAGGTATAGCTCTTCAAATATCCATTCATTTAGGTGTTGGTGCAAATGCCAAGCCTTCAAATATCCATTCATTTAGGTGTTGGTGCAAATGCCAAGCCTTCACATTTGGCTAAGCATTGGAATTAATATGTGCAACTTCTTGAAGATCCACATGAACTATTGCTTATGGTTTTTACCATTAAACTTTTGTAAAAGTCTTAATGACTTGGAAGAATCTTGTGAAGCCTACAAACTCGTAGAGTTTGGAGAGATAAAGCTACGAATCATTTTGGTGCAATATCTCCTAACTTAGAGGAGAACTTTTAGGCAAAACCAAGTTTGAATTTGAATTCAAACTTGAAGGCAAGGCATCTATAAGAGATGTTTATAAATCTCACGGTGTAAGCTCTCTATTCTAGAGCACATAGTTGATCAATTGAAGAGATTGTGTGTCTCACACTATAGCCTACATCTCTCACTATCATTGGGTATTATTCTTTATGCCAATGATCATGTACAACATTGTCATATAATACAATATATCATTGATCATCTCTGTTGGTCTCTCTATCATTGTCACTCAGAATAGTGAACTTGTCTTACGCATATCTCAATGATCTCTCCACCATTTTCAATGTTTTATAGCTCATTGGAACAACCTTAAAGTCTAATACAAGCTTTTCAAGTTTGAAGAAGTTTCATTCAGTCAATTGGGAGAAAATTTCTTCGAAGTAGTCACTGGTCATTCTTTATAGAGTTCCTAAAAAGTCGAGGGTAAGCTTCTACTTGCTAAAGTCATTTCTCAGAGTATAGTGTATCATTTTAAGTGATTCCACTTGGAATCATTAGTTCTCTAAGATAGTTAGATATCCTCAGAAGGAAGTTTTCTAATTGCTACTGTACTATGAGTACTGAGCAAAACTTCCAACAGGTATCAAGACCAAAATAGCAACTTTTTGGTCATAAGCTAGTTGCAAACTTATCTGTTTTGATCAAAGTGTTTGAAGCATCATCTCCAAAGTACATAGGCACTTATTTAGTGTCATTGGAAAGAAAAAAGGGCCTACAACTCTCTGACGTCCTTCTTCCACACATTAGGAACTGTAAGACATCCCAAGAGGCTTGGGATACATTGTCTTCATATTTTTCTTCCAACACAAAGGCTAGGAAGAACTAATTGTGGATTGAGTTTACCACTCGAAGGAAGCAACCCAAGCAAAGTGTTTTAGAATATGTGAACAAAGTCAAGGATGTGGCTGACCAATTAGCAAGCATAGGAGAGGAGATTGAAGAGGAGCAAATTGTGAGACAAGCTAGTATATCAAGGCAGATGACAAATGGGAAAGCTTCACAACTAGTATGGACTTATACATTGACATGCAGATTCCAAATCTTACCACACTCATGGGGAAACTCTTTACCCATGAAGCCAAGCTCAACAAAAATGGAGATTCATCAAGAGGTAATAATTCATCTGCTCTATACACAGATAAAGGCAAGTCTAAAGAGAACGGGAAAAATAAAAAGAGTGAAGATGAAGGTACTACTTCTCAAGCCAATTATGTAGGTAGAGGTAGGAATTCAAGAGGTAGGGGCAGAGGAGGTAAGCAAGGTAGGGGGAGACCCTTCATTTCTTCCCCATGTAATATTTGTGGTTTATCAAATCACACCACAGATGAGTGTTACATGAACTTCAAGAATCAGAGAGGTAGAGGTTTCCAAAGAGGTGGCTACACACAATCGAGAGGAAGGTTCAATCATCATCAAGGCTACAATAATAACTACAACAACAATTACAATAACAACTACCAAGAAGGCTACAAATCAAGGAAATACTACAACAATTACACAAAGGATCAAGAGGATTCTCTTCTAATTATGAACATGACTTCAAAGCAAGGTAAGAAGTATCTTGCACTTGTGGAAAACCAAACAGGAAGAAGCCTAAAAAGACTAAGGTTAGATGGAGGAGGTGAGTACTTCTCAAATGAATTTGATGCATTCTTGCAGGATAGAGGAATCAAAAGGGAAATTACAACAAGGTATATCCCTGAGCGAAATGGGGTGGCAGAGAGGAGAAATAGGTTGATTATTGAAACAAGTAGGTCAATCCTAAATAAAAAAAAGCTACCAAATTATTTGTGGGCAGAAAGTGTATCTACTGCCACTTATCTTGTTAACAGGTTTCCATCCAAAACACTTGATGGGATGACCCCATATGAAGCATGGCATGGTAGAAGGCTGTCACTTGATCATTGCAGGATCTTTGGATGTGTTGCTTTTGTGCATATCCCATCTCAAATCAGAGGTAAGTTAGACCCTAAGGCAGAAAAGTGCATCTTCATAGGGTATGATTTAAATCTGAAAGGATAGAGGTTCTATAATCCATCCAACAAAGGTTTTATGGTTAGTAGAGATGCTGTGTTTGATGAGAATGACTCTTGGTTTGAAAGTGAATGCAGGAAAGTAAAGTTGCCTTAGGACTTGGAAGAGGAGTTTCCAAGCCTCACTAAGGAGGATCCAAACCAGATTGAAGACATCGAATCAGATGATGAGGACATCATCAACCTAGAAGAATTCAAAGCATGGAAATCAAAAGGCAAGGTTAAGATGAAGAAGTTGGAGCACATACCTGAATCTTCTAATCAAGCAATTAGAAGATCACAAAGGGAGAGCAAGAAGCCAATCAGATATGGGTATGACACTTCTTTAGTTACCAAGCATTCCATTTATCTTGCTAAAGATTTACCACTTGAAGAGCCTTCATCATATGAAGAGGCAAAGACCAAGGCAGAATGGAAGGAAGCTATGGATGAAGAAATTGAAGCACTCAAGGAGAACGACACTTGGGAGCTAGTGCCAAAAAAGGATTCTATGAAGGTAATTGGTTCTAGATGGATTTACAAAATCAAGAGAAATTCAGATGGATCAATAAATAAGTATAAAGCTAGATTTGTGGCTAAAGGTTTTGCACAAACCCAAGGACTTGATTATGAAGAGACTTTCTCACCTGTGGCCAAAATGCCAACAATTAGGGTATTGGTAAGTGTGGTTGCATCAAGAAATTGGAATATGTACCAATTGGATGTAAAAAATGTTTTCCTTAATGGCTGGATTCACTACAACACATCGAGGGTATACCGAGGCTGCTATTGAGGAAATTGAACGGGTGTAATTTTTCCACGACGTCGGTGTTGGGGTCAGTATGGGCGTCGGAAAGATAACGCCAGTATAATCGTCGGTATAAACGTCAGGTATAAGCGCCGGTATGAGCATCGATATTACCGATGTTTATACCGATGCTCATACCGACACCTCTGTTGGGCGTACCGATGCATATACCGATGACTATACTGGGCATACCGACGCCTATACCGGCGACCATATCTGCACAAATTTCTTTTGGGTAGAGTGTGTTGTCTATTGCTACAGCATGATGTTGTTTAGCAAAAGACAATACACTCTGCCCAACTCTAAACCAAGTACATGTGTTATGTACTCTAATGACAACCAAAACATGATTTTATATGAGCAAAAATGAACCATGAATCATGTACAAAAAGTTGTATATTCCATAACTGAAAGATGTACAAGAGTGTGACAAAGCACTTCCATATAGGAATCGAATACAAAATTATGGTACATCATTGCCACATAAGAGTGTAATACAAAGTTGTGGCAATGTGAAAAAGCACTTCTATATAAGAATCAAATACAAAATTATAGTACATCATTGCCACATAGGAGTGTAATACAAAATTGTGGAAAAGCATATATGTAAGGGGATCAAAACATTTACACCTGCAATCCTGCAACAAAGCATGTGTAAAATGAGACAAATTGACATGACGTTTATAAACAACAACTAAAAATACGAAACCAAGCTATAAGTTTACCTAATCATAGAATATTCTCCCATGAAATGATTGCACCTTGTCCCTCTAAATCTTGCAACAGTGCAGTCAATCCATGAAGATATCCGAGAGATTCTTCGGTTCGCGTCGGAGGACGAGCCACTGCCAACTCCTATAATAAATATGCAAAATGTTACATGAACATACATGATGTGTTGAACACAAACAAATTGAATAATTAACATGATACTTACAAATTGGTAGCGCATACTATCATATCCACTGCTACCTAAATGCGACGTTCCAACCGTATCCAAACGTGTGGCCGTCGCATCTCTCTGTTGACAATATCGATTAGGAGTATGTTGTTGCTCATCCTGAATCGATTCCACTCTTCAAAATCTAACCACACAAGCTTTGGTAAGCCTGCTCTAAAAGCATCACGAGATCCCTACCATCGATAAGACATCACCTCGCGTGTCGTATGCTGAATCCACTCCGAACTCACAATAGGATTCCCAGGTGTTGGCCGGTACTCTTCATATATCGTTTGTGTGATATTGTTTTTAGAATCCCTATCATGTTCGCTCCATTTTAGCATTATAGAATGTCCAAATTCTATGGAGCAAAGTTGTCGAATGCGCTGACGCATTGACTTCCCGGCTGCATCCATGACTGAAGCTCCATTACGTATGTGATATATTTTGGAGTCGTCATGGTCATGTGCTCCCCAAGGTGTACATGGAGATCCCATCTGATCCAATGTGAAGATCTCATCTAATCCAATGCGTGTATGCATATGCATTTGTGTATGCATATGCATTTGTGTATGCATATGCATATGTGTATGCATATGCATATGCATATGTGTATGCATATGCATATGTGTGTATGCATATGCATGTGTGTATGCATATGCATGCTTGTATGCATATGCATGTATGTGTGTATGCATATGCATGTATGTTTGTATGCATATGCATTTGTGTGTATGCATATGCATTTGTGTATGCATATGCATATGCATTTGTGTATGCATATGCATATGCATTGTGTGTATGCATATGCATTTGTGTGTATGCATATGCATTTGTGTGTATGCATATGCATTTGTGTGTATGCATATGCGTTTGTGTGTATGTATATGCATTTGTGTGTATGCATATGCATTTGTGTGTATGCATATGCATTTGTGTGTGTGTGTGTATGTGTGTATGTGTGTATGCATATGCATGTGTGTATGCATATGCATGTGTGTATGCATATGCATGCTTGTATGCATATGCATGTATGTGTGTATGCATATGCATGTATGTTTGTATGCATATGCATTTGTGTGTATGCATATGCATTGTGTATGTGTTGTGTATGTGTGTATGCATATGCATGTGCGTATGCATATGCATGTGTGTATGCATGTGTGTATGCATATGCACGCTTGTATGCATATGCATGTATGTGTGTATGCATATGCATGCTTGTTTGTATGCATATGCATTTGTGTGTATGCATATGCATTGTGTATGTGTGTGTATGTGTGTATGCATATGCATGTGTGTATGCATATGCATGTATGTGTGTATGCATATGCATGTATGTGTGTATGCATATGCATGCTTGTTTGTATGCATATGAATTTGTGTGTATGCATATGCATTTGTGTGTATGCATATGCATTTGTGTATGCATATGCATTTGTGTATGCATATGCATTTGTGTATGCATATGCATTTGTGTGTATGCATATGCATTGTGTGTATGCATATGCATTTGTGTATGCATATGCATTTGTGTGTGTGTGTGTGTGTGTGTGTGTATGCATATGCATGTGTGTATGCATATGCATGTATGTGTGTATGCATATGCATGCTTGTTTGTATGCATATGCATTTGTGTGTATGCATATGCATTGTGTATGTGTGTGTATGTGTGTAATTGTTTATGTGTGTATGCATATGCATGTGTGTATGCATATGCATGTGTGTATGCATATGCATGTGTGTATGCATATGTGTATGCATATGCATGCTTGTATGCATATGCATGTATGTGTGTATGCATATACATGCTTGTTTGTATGCATATGCATTTGTCTGTATGCGTATGCATTTGTGTGTATGCATATGCATTGTGTGTATGCATATGCATTTGTGTGTATGCATATGCATTGTGTGTATGCATATGCATTTCTGTGTATGCATATGCATTTGTGTATTCATATGCATTTGTGTGTGTGTATGTGTGTATGTGTGTATGCATATGCATGTGTGTATGCATATGCATGTGTGTATGCATATGCATGTGTGTATGCATATGCATGCTTGTATGCATATGCATGTATGTGTGTATGCATATGCATGTATGTTTGTATGCATATGCATTTGTGTGTATGCATATGCATTGTGTATGTGTGTATGTGTGTATGTGTCTATGCATGTGCATGTGTGTATGCATGTGTGTATGCATATGCATGCTTGTATGCATATGCATGTATGTGTGTATGCATATGCATGCTTGTATGCATATGCATGCTTGTATGCATATGCATGTATGTGTGTATGCATATGCATGCTTGTTTGTATGCATATGCATTGTGTATGTGTGTATGTGTGTATGTGTGTATGCATATGCATGTGTGTACGCATGTGTGTATGCATATGCATGCTTATATGCATATGCATGTATGTGTGTATGCATATGCATGCTTGTTTGTATGCATATGCATTTGTGTGTATGCATATGCATTGTGTATGTGTGTGTATGTGTGTGTATGTGTGTGTATGTGTGTGTATGTGTGTATGCATATGCATGTGTGTATGCATATGCATGCTTGTATGCATATGCATGTATGTGTGTATGCATATGCATGTATGTTTGTATGCATATGCATTTGTGTGTATGCATATGCATTTGTGTGTATGCATATTCATTGTGTATGCATATGCATTTGTGTGTATGCCTATGCATTTATGTGTATGCATATGCATTTGTGTATGCATATGCATTTGTGTATGCATATGCATTTGTGTGTGTGTATATGTGTGTATGTGTGTATGTGTGTGTATGTGTGTGTGTGTATGTGTGTGTATGTGTGTGTCTGTATGTGTGTATGTGTGTGTCTGTATGTGTGTATGTGTGTATGTGTGTATGTGTGTATGTGTGTATGTGTGTATGTGTGTATGTGTGTGTGCATATGCATGTGTGTATGCATATGCATGTGTGTATGCATATGCATGTGTGTATGCATATGCATGTGTGTATGCATATGCATTTGTGTATGCATATGCATGTGTGTATGCATATGCATGTGTGTATGCATATGCATGTGTCTATGCATATGCATGTGTGTATGCATATGCATTTGTGTGTATGCATATGCATAAGTGTGTATACTAATGCATTTGTGTATGCATATGCATATGTGTATGCATATGCATATGCATTGTGTATGTGTGTATGCATATGCATGTGTGTATGCATATGCATGTGTGTATGCATATGCATGCTTGTATGTGTATGCATGTATGTGTGTATGCATATGCATGTGTGTATGCATATGCATGCTTGTATGTGTGTATGCATGTGTGTATGCATATGCATGTGTGTATGCATATGCATGTGTGTATGCATATGCATGCTTGTATGCATATGCATGCTTGTATGCATATGCATGTATGTGTGTATGCATATGCATGTATGTGTGTATGCATATGCATGCTTGTGTGTATGCATATGCATGCTTGTATGCATATGCATGCTTGTGTGTATGTATATGTATCTCTCCCTCTCTCTCTTTCACTCTCTCTCTCTCTATGTCAATCAAAAACAAAACAATCACTTACATCGATGTAATTGTTGAATCAAGGTTGTCAAAATCAACTTGAAGTTATCCTTCGTCGAATTTCCAAAGATTTGATCCCAAAATCTCTTGCAAAACTAAAGAGAGAAGATATTAGAAAAGCAAAAACATAAAGAAAGAAAAAAGAGTGCTACAATATGTGCAATCTACTTACCAAAACTTCATATCTATAAAAATAGAGGTGTGCTTAGAGAGAGAGAGAGAGGGAGAGAGAGAGAGAGAATTGTTTGAATCAAGGTCGTCAAAATCCACTTGAAGTTCTCCTTCGAGGAATTCCCAAAGATTTGATCCCAAAATCTCTTGCAAAACTAAACAGAGAACATATTAGAAATGCAAAAACATAAAGAAAGAAAAAAGAGTGCTACAATATGTGCGATCTACTTACCAAAACTTCAGATCTAGAAAGATAGAGTTATGCTTAGAGAGAGAGAGGGAGGGAGAGAGAGAGAGAGTGAGAGTGAGAGAGAGGGAGGGAGGGAGAGAGAGAGAGAGAGAAAGAGAGAAAGAGTGACAAACAGAGATCTGTTGTTCGCGCACGCAAAGCCAACAGTAGAAGATGTAGATTCAAAACGCTCAGAATGACGAATTTTGGTTTCGGGCCTGGTTAAAAAGATATCGTCCGTATAAGCGTCAATAATTCCAGTAAATTACCGATGCTTATACCGACGCTTATACCGACACAGGGTTTCTGAGGCTAAGCGGCTTTCCCATGGAGATTGGGCAGGTTGTAAGGATGATAGGAGGAGTACCTCAGGTTATATCTCTTTTGGAGGTGATAAGCCCATTTCATGGTCTTCCAAGAAGCAACCTACTGTTGCTTTATCTTCAACAGAGGCAGAATATAGAGGATTTGCCAATGCTACTCAAGAAACTATGAAGAGATGGATAGATATGTGTTTGAAGATGAAGTGGTGCTGCAAAATCCTTGATCTACACCAGCCAAATGAACTCCAAGATTATGTGGTGGGCCCTTTTAGCTTGCCAATGGATGTGTTAGACACCCTATGTACCTTGTAAAGTCAATCTCAAAAAGATAGATCAAGACAGATGAGCTGGAATTAATTCAGAGGTGAAAACCTTGCTATTTTGCTTCATACACCTGTCTAGTGTTTTGAATAATTCTCTGAGCACAGCAGCAATTAGCTTAATTCATTTTGGGGAACTCTAGTTAGCTTAGAGAGATAACTTTCAAGATTAATCTCATCAAAGATGATAAACCACACAATGTGAATAAAGTTTAACAAGTAAGAGCATCATCCCGATTTCATGGGCTACAATAGTACTCAGACCAGTGATCAGTAAAATGAGCATAACTCACGACTCAAGAGTCCAATGATTATGAAATTTTGTATTCTTATAATAGATAGTATTCTAAATCCAAGAAGCTTTAAATCACGGAATTGGGTCAAGTATACACTGAGAAACAGCTCTGACAAGATGAGTGAAAAAAATCGAGTACCTGACAGAGGAGTGAAAATGAACAGAGAGGGTTGACTTCAAATGAACATAAGTGAAGATTGAAAAGTCCAATATCAATGAAAATTTGTGCGTTTATAGTAGACTTAGAGAAAAAACTTTAGCAACTTTAATCATAAAAAAATATGCACTACACGCGGAGAAACCATCTCTGCAATCTAACTGAAAAATGTGAAAGATATAGCAGTGAACAGTAGACTCACAATGACATGAAGATATGGACTTGAATGATCACATATTTGAAAGTATAATGATTGTAGAATACAAAGTAATTACAAATACAAATGTGTGCCTTGATTCCACACTCTGATATGGCATAAAGTTCAGCTGATCCATTCCTAAAAAGTGCAACTAATCTGCCATGTATTTATAGGGAGTTTTGGAGCCAAGATTTGAATTTGAATCTTGCTCACCTAAAAGTGATCTCCTAACTTTTAGAGATTGATTGATTCTCCAACCACCAAATCATGAATTCATGGCTTCTCTCTCTATTTTGTTCAAGTGAACTCAACCACTTTTAGATTCCTTTACTTTTACATCAAGTAAAGTCTTAAAAAATTACAAGAGTGAGTTCTCACATGAGCTCATGCATAGAATTCAATTCAAGACTTCTTCTAACTATTTTTGTGAGACCCAAGCCAATACTTGGCTTGTAGTTTATTTGTTCCAACAGAAACCATATGGATCAGATTGCTATATGCAGATTTGGGATTACATTCTAACTCACCAATGATTTTTGGTGACAATACAAGTTCTTTACATCTTGCAGCAAATCATATCTATCATGCTAGGACCAAGCATATAGAGGTTCACTATCATTATGTGAGAGAGAATCTATTGAGCAAGGAAATTTAGTTGGCATATGTATCCACTAATATGCAATGTGCAGATTCATTAACAAAGGCACTTGATGGCACTAAACTTTGTAGGTTTAAAGCTATGATTGGATCACAGGACATTCAAGAGGAATGATAAATAAGACCAAGCCAAGATGTTTGGCTTGAGGGGGATCTGTTGGTGCAAATGCCAAGCCTTCACATTTGGCTAAGCATTGGAAGTATTATGTGCAACTTCTTGAAGATCCACATGAACTATTTGATGGAGAGTGTTAATCTCCAAAAGAACAAGCTACTCTTGTAATTAGAGCACCTCTATAACAAGAGTAACTCAAATATTTTACCAAATTTAAAGGATCAATGATCAATCATAAAGATTTTGAAAAATCTGTGAAGGAGATGACTAAACAGAAAGCCTGTTGCACATATCTCTCTCATTAACTTGTCAATTGTGTAAAGTTTTTTATAAAACTTTGCACAAGGTGTTGCCTATAGTTTGCGCACCTTCTCCAAGTTGAATGACTCCAAAAGATTCAGTAGATCTTGAGAAATGATCTCAAAAAGTTACCTATGTCTAAAACTACTCTTCTGAAAGTCGATTCAGACACATGTAACTTCTAATACTTGGTTCTCTCCATCTGGAACCCGTTTATGCAAATACTTTTAGCCATAGATGGCTTACCTTCTAACTTAAATTTTGACTCCTTACTCATGCAAAAATTTAACCTGTGCAATGAGAAATGATCAAATCATTGACCATCGAGATTACGCCTGTTTCAAGAAACAGTGAACACTTCTTCACATATGAATGTTCCTACTCATAATTCTCACAGCCTGTTTACCATTAGGCTCTCAAACTTTAACCATAGACTCATTAACTATGGAATTAGACATCTACAAAAGGATTCTTGAAATGATCAAGCACAAAAGGAGAATACTCAGAGACATCGGGTGCAATTTTCTTTCATTCCTTAAGGAATTTACAACTAAGTGATGAGAGAGATTCAACTCACTTCTAAGATGTCTAATGACTCATACAACTACTGATTTCTCTATCCACATGCTCTCACATATTTGCCCCGACTTTTTACTTGTATATATAGGCAAATATTTACAATATCATGACTATACAAAAGTATAAGTGAACTATCTCTGAATTAATGTACATATGTGTACACATTTTCATCTTCTGAATGTGCACTTCCTCCATGCTTCATAACTTGAACTTTTGTTCAGTCCTTGACTTCCAAACCTTCATTAAAACTTCAATTGTTGATTGCACTGCACCAACAGCTCCCCCTCAATCATCAATTGAGGTTTTCTCTAACTTCTTTATACCTGCCATGTCTTTGAATCTCTGTAGCTTTGGTTCATCCAAGCTTTTGGTTAGCATATCAGCTATCTGATCTTTTGTTGAAGTATGTATGACTTCAATCTCTTTATCCATCACCTTCTCTCTTAGGAAATGGTACTGAATCTCAATGTGTTTAGTCCTGGCATGAAACACAGGATTAGCAGCTAAATACAATGAACTCATGTTATCTCCATGAATAGTAGGTATACTCTTAATGATGTCAAAACTCTTCATCAGAGTCTTAGGCCATATCACTTCCTTTGCAGCTTCAACCATCCCTTTGTACTCTGCTTTTGTAGATGATAAAGCAATTGTGTGTTGCTTCTTTGAACACCAAGAAATTAACTTATCTCCCACATAACACAAGTATCCATAAGTTGATCTCCTATCATCAGGATTACCTGCCCAATCTACATCACTATATATCTTGATGTTTGTATCTAATGTAAAACCATAATACAAACCCTCTTTGAGTGTACCCTGAATGTACCTCAACACTCTTTGTCCTGCAATCCAATGTTCTTTCCTAGGGCAATGCATGAATTGAGACAAAACTCCAACTGCATATGACAAATCAAGCCTAGTTAATGTAGCATATATCAGACTACCAACCAAACTCTGATATAGTTTCATATCCTTGAACTCTTCACCTCCATATCTGCTCAACTTGTGATTCACCTCCATTGGAGTAGGTGCTACCCTGCAATCATTCATCTTAAACTTGATCAACAAGTTTCTCAAATACCTTTCTTGAGTCACATACACTCCATGTTGAGTGTATGAAATCTCCATGCCCAAGAAATATGACAAGTCTCCCAAATCACTGATCTTGAATTCTTTCTCCATTTGCTTCTTTAGGTTTTGAATGCCTTTCTCATCAGTACCTGTAAGAATTATATCATCAACATATATGCACATGTATATGAACCCATCATCACTTGCTTTGACAAGCAAGCTACTATCCGCTTTAGATACTTGAAATCCAAGTTCCTTCAAGAACTTCACAAGTCTATAATTCCATGCCCTTGGGGCCTGCTTCAAACCATACAAAGTTCTCTTGAGCTTGCACACATGATCTGGATACCTTCCATCTCTGAATCCTTGTGGTTGCTCCATGAAAACATCATCTAAAATATAACCATTCAAAAAAGCATTATTCACATCTAATTGACATAATTTCCAACCTTTACATGCAGCAATAGCTATGAGTGTCCTGATGGTTGTCATCTTTGCCACAGGACTCTAGGTCTCATCATAATCTATACCATAAGTCTGAGCAAAACCCTTCACAACAAGTCTAGCTTTATACCTAGACACACTTCCATCTGCAAACCTCTTTGTCTTTTAGACCCATTTGCATCCAATGATCTTCTGGCTATTTGGTTTAGGAACCAACTCCCATGTCTGATTCTCCATCAATGCATCATATTCTTCCTGCATAGCTTTCTCCCAATTTTCCTTACCTTTTGCCTCTTCATATGTGGAAGGGTCTTCATCTGCCTTTATTATATAAGCATAATCTTTGGTAGCCAAAAAAGAAGTGTCATAGCTATACCTTGTAGGTTGCCACTTGTGTCTTGATGACCTTCTAAGTTCTCCACTCCTTGAGGTTTCTGTTTCATCACACTCAGGATCAAATCTTGGCATTTCTTCAACTTCAACCTGTACTTCATTATTCTCCTCTTCATCAAATATCTGAACCTTTGATTTACCTTTCTTTTGATTCACAACTTCTTCATCACCTGCATTAATATTGATTGTACCTGCATACCAAGTACCTTGCTCATCAAATGTAACATCCTTTGATACAAGAAATTGTTTTGTGGATGGACTCCACAACCTATATCCCATCTACTTATCATCATATCCAATGAACACATATTTTTTAGCTTTAGGCTCCAATTTATGCCTCAATTGTGATGGCACATATGCATATGCCAAACATCCAAATACTTTGCAATGGTCTAATGTAGGTCTCTTACCCCACCATGCCTCATATGGTGTCATACCCTGCAAAGCTTTACATGGTAACCTATTAACCAAATAAGTAGCTGTATTTACAGCCTCAGCCCACAAGTAATTTGGACAATTTTTCTCCTTCATCATGGATCTTGCAAACTCAACAAGAGTTCTATTTCTTCTCTCTGCTACACCATTTTGTTGAGGAGAGTACCTGCAAGTAATTTCTCTTTTTTATACCTGCATTCCACAAGTAATCACTAAACTCATTAGAGAAATACTCTCTCCCTCCATCTGACCTTAGTCTCTTTAACTTATGAACTGTAATTCTCTCTGCATACACATGATAATGTTTGGATGTATTGAATACCTCTGACTTATCTTTGATCACATAGATAGTGATCCATCTGGTGGTATCATCAACATGAATCACATAATACCTTGAACCATTGATACTAAAATCTTTTGATGGTCCCCACACATCTGTGTGTACCAATTCAAGCTTTTCTGAATACATAAAACCATGCTTGGAATAAGATTGTTTATGAGCCTTACCCAATTGACATGCCTCACATCTGTATGTCATATGTTGACCTGCAACATTAGGCAATCCAAGCACTGAACCATTATTAACCATATCTTTGATACCTCTTTCATTAAAGTGTCCAAGACTTTTGTGCCAAAGATCTAACTCAGAGATCTTATGTCCTCCATAAGTGAACAAGGCATGACCAACATTGCCTTGGATCTTCAATGTGAATAATCTTCCTTCTTTCTTCCCTGAAACAATCTATTTATACCCATTGCTAGGGTCTTCCACAAACACTCCTTCATTAGTGAACCTAACTTCATAACCTGTTTCAACAATTTGTCCTACACTTATCAAATTCTTAGGAATTGTAGGAACATACAAGACCTTACTCAAGAGAGTACTACCATCCTTGGCCTTCACTGATCCAATTGACTTCACATTGTGCTTTGTATTGTCATCTCTTTGAACTACATGATTAGTTATCTTATTCTCCAAATCAGTCATCAAAGCTATGTTACCACTCAAGTGATTGCTACACCCTGAGTCAATGTAGAAGAATCTTTGGTCTTCACTTTGCCTTTCACAAGTTGCATTCATTATCAATGTTGAATCCTCCTTTTGATTTGAAGCATAATTGTAGTAGGTATTGTTGTATTGTTGACTTTGGAACCCTCTACCTACATTTCTTCCAAAGTAACCTCTACTACCTCTACCTCTGAGATTACCTCTTTGATTTCTGCCACCTCTTCCTCTTGAATTAAAATTATGATTATATCCACCATTACTCTGAGTATTATGCCAACAATCATTAGCTAAGTGATTTGTCTTACCACAAATCCAGCAGGCTTTGACTCCATCTTTATTACTCCTGCCACTTCCTCTTCCTTTGCCACCTCCTCTTCCTCTTAGGAAGTTAGCTTGGATAGTTGTACCTTCATCCTCATTTGTTTGTTGCTTTCCTTTGATATTTTTCTTCTTATCTTTTGAATACATTGCTTGACATGTACTCTTGTCACCTTCACCTTTGACATCCTGCTCAAAGGTTAACATATGTCCTAGCAACTGATTTAAGTCAGGAGTAAAATGATCAAGTGATAATTCAGTAGACAAAATGAATGGCTTCCATTTGTCATCACCTCTCAACCCTGTGAGGATTTACCTTACCAATTTATCCTCCTCAATGTCTTCATCAACTGCTTCTAATGCATCTGCAATGTCCTTCATCCTTGTTACATAGTCTGAGATGGATTGAGAGGCCTTCTTCTTGAAAGTGGTAAATTCTGCCCACAAAGATGCCTTCCTTGACTTTGTGGTGTTTTGAAAATGCTCCTCCAAAGCGTTCCATATATCACTTGCACTTTCAAGACCTCTAATGTGAGATAGCAAGTAGTCATTGACTGCCATATAGATAATGCTCCTAGCTTGAGCATCTCTCTTCATCCAATTCTTCAAATTTGATAATTCTTCCCTCATTGGAACACTAGGATCTCTGAATTGAGGCTTTTCTTCTTCACCTATAATATAAGCTATCAAATCTTTGCTCATAAGATGAGCTTCCATCCTCATTGGCCATGCTGGATAGTTCTCTCTATCCAACTTCTCTATTTGAAGAGAATCTCCCATCCTTTCTTCACCTGTATATTGAATTCTTCAAACTTTATGAGTAATAGATGTACCTTTACTTTGAATAATGTTCCTTTTGTCTTCCTTGATGTCGTATGACCTCCTTCTCAAGCTTTGCCCTCAAGCTTTCACCTTTTGAACCTCAGATGTTGAATTCTTTGCACCTGTAGCAGTCGGGATCCTCCTTCCTTCAATTCTGATACTTCCTGCTCTGATACCACTGATGGAGAGTGTTAATCTCCAAAAGAACAAGCTACTCTTGTAATTAGAGCACCTCTATAACAAGAGTAACTCAAATCTTCACCAAATTTAGAGGATCAATGATCAATTATAAAGATTTTGAAAAATCTGTGAAGGAGATGACTACATAGAAAGTCTGTTACACATATCTCTCTCATTAACTTGTCAATTGTGTAAAGTTTTTATAAAACTTTGCACAATGTGTTGCCTAGAGTTTGCGCACCTTCTCCAAGTTGAATCACTCCAAAAGATTCAGTAGATCTTGAGAAATGATCTCAACAAGTTACCTATGTCTAAAACTACTCTTTTGAAAAGTGGATTCAGACACCTGTAACTTCTAACACTTGGTTCTCTCCATCTGGAACCCGTTTATGCAAATACTTTTAGCCATAGATGGCTTACCTTCTAAATTAAATTTTGACTCCTTACTCATGAAAAACTTTAACGTGTGCACAGAGAAATGATCAAATCATTGACCATCGAGATTACGCATGTTTCAGGAAACAGTGAACACTTCTTCACATATGAATGTTCCTACTCATAATTCTCACAACCTATTTACAATTAAGCTCTCAATCTTTAACCATAGACTCATTAACTATGGAATTAGACATCTACAAAAGGATTCTTGAAATGATCAAGCACAGAAGGAGAATACTCAGAAACATCGGGTGCAATTTTCTTTCATTTCTGAAGGAATTTACAACTAAGTGATGAGAGAGACTCAACTCACTTCTAAGATGTCTAATGACTCGTACAACTACTGATTTCTCTATCCACATGCTCTCACATATTTGCCCCGACTTTTTACTTGTATATATAGGCAAATATTTACAATATCATTACTATACAAAAGTATAAGTGAACTATCTCTGAATTAATGTACATATGTGTACACATTTTCATCTTCTGAATATGCACTTCCTCCATGCTTCATAACTTGAACTTCTCTTCAGTCCTTGACTTCCAAACCTTCATTAAAACTTCAATTGTTGATTGCCCTGCACCAACACTATTCGTTATGGTTTTTACCATTAAACTTTTGTAAAAGTCTTAATGACTTGGAAGAATCTTGTAAAGCCTACAAACTCGTGGAGTTTGGAGAGATAAAGCTACAAATAATTTTGGTGGAATATCTCCTAACTTAGAGGAGAACTTTTAGGCAAAGCGAAGTTTTAATTTGAATTCAAACTTGGAGGGGCATCTATAAGAGATGGTTGTAAATCTCGTGGTGTAAGCTCTCCATTCTAGAGCATATAGTTGATCAATTGAAGCAATTGTGTGGCTCACATTATAGCCTACATCTCTCACTATCATTGTGCATTATTCTTTATGCCAATGATCATGTACAAAATTTTCATATAATATAATATATCATTGATCATCTCTGTTGGTCTCTCTATCATTGTCACTCAGAACAGTGAACTTGTCTTGCTTATATCTCAGGGATCTCTCCACCATCTTCAATGTTTTATAGCTCATTAGAACAATCTCAAAGTCTATTACAAGCTACCAAAGTTTGAAGAAGTTTCATTTAGTCAATTGGGAGAAAATTGCTTTGAATTAGTCATTATTCATTCTCTGCAGAGTTCCTAAAAAGTTGGGGGTAAGCTTCTACTTGCTAAAGTCATTGCTCAGAGTATAGTGTATCACTTTAAGTGATTCCACTTGGAATCATTAGATATCTAAGCTTTTTAGATACCCTCAGAAGGAATGTTTCTAATTGCTACTGTATTGTGAGTACTGAGCAAAACTTCTAACAGGTATCAAGACCAAAATAGCAACTTTTTTATCATAAGCTAGTTGCAAACTTATCTATTTTGACCAAAGTGTTTGAAGCATCATCTCCAAAGTACATAGGCACTTATTTAGTGTCATTGGAAAGAAAAAGGGCTGACAACTCAACTCTGAAGTAAAATAGGGCTGGTACAAAGCATGGATTAGCAGTACCAACTCATTTCTTAAGGTGTCCATCCATCTTTCCCAACATTAGGAATGCATTTTTTACATCCATTTGGTAGATATTCCTATTATTGGAAGCTACAATGCTCATAAACACTCTAATAGTTAGCATCATTGCCACATAAAAATATGTCTCTTCATAATCAATCCATTATGTTTATCATACCCTTTGGCCATGTCTTGCTATGTACCTATTGATAGTTCTATCAACGTTTTTCTTTACCCTATATATCCACCTTGATCTTATGATTTTCATAGATAAAGTCTTGGGTACGAACTCCCAAGTGTGGCTTTCCTCTAGGGCTTCAATCTATTCCTCCATGGCATTCATCCACTCAAGTTTCTTCTTTGCTTCCTCATAAGATGAGGGTTCCTCAGAGCTTGAATCCTATGCTAAATAGATAGAGTGTTTAGTGGTCAATATACCTTTCTCGCTTCTTCTTTCCTCTAGTTGATCTTTTGATTATTTGTTGAGAGGATTCTGTGACATCCCCAAACTCCTAAACCTTGGCTTTCATTTGGAGTTCAAAGAATTAGTTTCTCTTCTTGGAATCATCTGATCATCTTCAAAGTCACTTGATGCTTCAAGTGTGTGATCATTATTTCTTGATAGATTTGTAAATTCATCCTTTAGGCCATAAGATAGCTTGATTCTCTTGAAATCATCTTCAAACCATGATTTATTTTCATCAAGCACAACATATCTACTTACAATGAATCCTTTGTTCTTGGATTTTGCAATTTATAACCTTTCTAATTAAGGTTATAGCCAATGAATGCACTCAAAGATCTTGCAATGATCTAAGCAAGGTATTCTTTCATTCCATGCCTCATATGGATTCATGCCATCAAGAGCCTTTGATGGCAGTCTGTCCACTAAATAGGTGGTTGTACATACTGCCTCTGACCACAAGTAGTTAGGAAGATTCTTCTCATTGAGCATGGACCTTGCAACCTCCACAATTGTCTTATTTCTTCTCTTTGCCACTCCATTCTGCTCAGGAGTGTATTTGATGGTTTTAATTCCTCTTTTTTGGAGATAAGAATCAAAGTCATGGGAGAAGTATTCTCCCCCTCCATTTTACCTTAGTCTTTTTAGGGTTTTCCCTTTTTGGTTCTCCACAAGAGCTAATTATTTTTTAAAGCATGAAAATACTTCATCCTTATGCTTCATGAAATACAAGGTAGTCCATCTACTACATTCATATATGAATGAAACATAGTACCTTGATCCAGAAATTGAACGTTCCTTGCTTGGTCCCCAAACATATGTGTGGACCAACTCCAAGAGGTCTCCATGTACGTAGTCTTTCTTGGTGAATGGTTGCTTGTGTGACTTACCAAACTAACAAGCGCTACATTTGTATATCATGTGTTGTTTTAATATGTTGGGTAGTCCAAGTACACTTTGATCTCTGCTGATTTATTTGAGGGCTCTTTCTCCAATGTGAGCTAGGCTCTTGTGCCAAATCTCTATAAGTCTAATAGGGTTTGGACACCATAGTTGAACATGGCAATGTTCTTAGCTTCTTGGAGTTCAAACGTGAACAACCTACTTGTCTTCTCTCCCTTTTCTATCTTCTTGAATCCCTCATATGGGTCTTCAAAATATGTTCCATGCTTGATAAATCTTATGTAAAAACCATTCTCAACAATATCACCTACATTGATAAGATTCTTTCTTATTTTCAGCACATAAAGTACTTTGCTTAGTAAGTTCATGTTACCATTTGAATTCTTCACATTACCTATCATCTCAACTAAATGTCTTGTGTCCTCTCTTGTTTGGACTTCATGTTCATTTTTTGGGTTTTCCAAGTATGAGAGTAGAGCCACATTTCTTGCCACATGGTTTAAGCATCTTGAGTCTATGTGAAACACATGCTCATGAAACATAGCATCTTTCAATATCATATTCATGAGAAGAAGCGAGTCTTGAATGCAAATTTTATTCAACACTTAGTTCACAAGATGTATTTGATACACTCATGCCTTTGTTTCAAAGTGGTGTGCTTGACTATGGCCATGTAGGTCATCCATGAGAGAAAAAAATGAATATCAAGCTGAGTTATGCATAAGTAAATAACATCCAACAACCTATTGATAGAGAACAACATCAAATGCCACCAACACGATGAAGAATCAATCATGAACTTGTTTCTATAGGAGTGGCAATAGGTCTACAATTTTTGAGGCAAAAGCACTGCAGTAATATGTCAAGATTTTTTTTTTTGACACAAAGCATTTCTCGCATCAACTTGCATATACTCTATGCCCAAATAATGATGCAAATGCCCCGAATCCGACATCTCAAAATAGGCATGTAAATCCACCTTAAATTCAGCAATATGCTTCTCATTAGGAATAGTGAGAAGCATGTCATCAACATATACAATGATGATCAAAATTACATCATCTGCATGCTTAACATATAATGTGCTTTCAGTTGGACTGTTCTCAAAACCATGTGCAATCAAGTAGGCATGTATCTTTTCATACCAAGCACGGGGTGCTTGCTTCAAACCATATAATGACTATTTTAGCCTACACACTTTGTTTTCATGCCCTTTCTGCACAAAACCATGGGGCTAAAATACATACACTTATTCATGTAGGTCACCATTCAAAAATGAAGTTTTAATGTCTAATTGATTTACATTCCAACCACGATGAGTTGCAAGCTAGGCTGCATTTATTCGATTGAATAATAGAAAAATACCGAATATGCTCATTTTGTTTAAAGATTTCCAAATAAATGCGAATAAAAAATCGGGTACACTTATACTTTTGATCGAAAAGCTATTTCTAAGCAAAAAAAATATTTATTTTTTCATTCGATCGAAAATCTTATTTCACACGTGCTTTCTGATACTAGCATACCACTCTTAGAGACCTCTCCTCATCATATCATTCATGTATTGCTCTATTTTTCAAAAATTCCCTATTTTATTGTTATGTTCTTTGTGTGTCATGCATATGTTATGATTTGCATATGCATCTCTTTCATATGTATGATTTGTATTTATAGATTAGTTTTATGTATTTTAATAATCAATAGTACACATGTTTGACTCGTGAATGCATTTCTTACTTGTATACTTGATTAATCAAATTTAAAATAAACCACTATGATGATTGTCTCGCTCGCTACATCAATTCTTACTCTCAGAGTAGTATAGGACTAAGCAATAGATCTATTGAGATTGTTTGAATCACCACCTCAATTCCTACTCTCTCAATAGAATAGGGAGTGTATAGGGACTATTGTGATTGTCTGATTCTTTGACTCTTACTCTCACAATATTTACTTATATTTGTGTGACATAATTACAATGTAGGTCACAGGGTGTATAGAAACTATTGTGATTGTCTAATTCTTTGACTCTTACTATCACAATAGTTATATACACTCATGTGACAACAATCATACATAGTATAGTGAGTGTATATGAACTATTATGAATGTCTAATTCTTTGACTCTTACATTTTTAATAGTTACATAGATGCACTTCAAGATGATAATTAAACTTTCTATCTACTTATAAATCTACTTATCTAACTATCTATCTGTATTTCTAAGCATGAAATTATTCATCTACCTATCTATCTGTATTTAACTCTATATTAATCTATTTATCCATGCAATTTTTCATCTATCTATGTATCCATCTATCTATCTATTCCATTATCTATCCATTCAATTTTTCATGTATCTATCACTTATTTATTTATATATAGATCTATCAATCTATATTTATCTATCTATTCAATTATCTATCGATTCAATTATTCATTTATCTATCATTTATTTACCTATATATAGATCTATGTCTCTATATTTAACTACCTATTCAATTATGTATCCATTCAATTATTAATCTATCTACCATTTATTTATCTATATATAGGTCTATCTATCTATATTTATCGATCTATTCAATTATCTATCCATGCAATTATTCATTTTTCTATCATTTCTTTATTTATATATTGATTTGCCTATCCATACACTTTTTGATTTATCTATCATTTTATTTATGATTCCCACGACTAAATACCTTGAAATGACTGTATCTCGAACCGTTGAAAAAGAAAACTCTATTGAGCTTTGCTTAACATAGAGCATTCTTTGAGCCGTTCGTATTGGCAAACCAAAATGCGTATATATATTTGACACAAAAGGACAAAATTTCCTAGACAATCATTGTGATAGTGTGTTCGGAGGTTGAAACAAGCTCAAATCAAAATTTTGACACCACATAACAAAGCTATGTTGAACTTCTAATAGCCCCAAATATGCTCAACAATTTTTGTGTGACTTTGAGACTATGCCCGGAGGGTGCCTAGGATGCCCTAGATGAAACACTGACTTTCTTGATACCAATTGGATTTCAAGGTCTATGGAAGCACACAAACAACACAAGGAAGAAGAAGGAGCTTTGAATGGAACACAATATAGAGTGTATTATCAAGAGAATGTACAAGGATAAGTTATCCATTAGGGTTATAGACATATATAAGGGGGGACTCCTAAAAAGAGAAAAAAAGTGCCCCATTGGTCCTAAGAACACACACATCACTACAAAAATATATCAACACAAATGAGTTCAAAGAGATGAGAATTTTCAACCAAATATGTCTAAAAATTTCCAACCAAACATGGCTGAAAATTCACAGAATTTAGAGAAAAATATGGCTAAAAAATTCTAGCCAAAGATGGCTAAAATTTCTAGTTAAATATGGCTAAAAATTTGTAAAATGTATTACCACACATGGCTGAAGTTCAACATGATATTCAACCCACTTCTTATATTACATGAGGAACACATGTCTATCAAGGATGCACAATCTATACAAAAATAGTTGCAAAAGACATTGCACGATAGTAAATTGAGTGCTCCTTTACTTGATAGAATAGGATCAATCTCTCACCAAGTATCAAGTGACTTTGTGGATGTATCTTTTTATTGCAACTGCATGTAATGAAGAGCTACTCACTTTTGAAGATGCATGTGATGATTCAAATTGGATGAGCACAATGTAATTAGAATTGGATTTTATTCACAAAAAATCTACTTGGGAGTTATGTGAATTGCCAAAAGGTGAGAATTCTATTGGTACTAAGTGGGTTTACAAAATTAAAAGGAAGTCAGATGGTAGCATTGATCGCTACAAAGCAGATTAGGTGCAAAGGATATGCAAAAAAATATGGCATAGATTATGAGGAGACTTCTGCACCTACTTCACACATGACTACCATTTGTTATATGATTTCATTGGTTGCCCATCATGGTTGAAAAGTACATCAATAGTATATAAAAACACCTTTCTTAAATGGTGATTTGAAAGAAGAGTTCTATGCAAAGCAAATTTTTGGATTTTCCATCAAAGACCAAGAGCATATGGTTTGCTACTTGCATAAGGCTCTATATGGATTAAGCAAGATCCACGTGCATGGTATGACATGATACATAAGCACTTTATTGCTCCTGGTTTTACATGTGGTCCAATTGAAAGAACACTTTATGGAAGAAAAGATGGGGATGATATTTTAGTGCTTTTTATTTACATTGATCACATTCTCTTGAATGGGTCATCTGATGAGAAACTTGGCATGCTTATGGCTAATTTAGTTTTGATGTCACATATCTTAACCTTTTGGAGTATTATCTTGGCATCTTGTTGTTGGAGTTCGAGGTTTGCAGAAGCACATGAAAAAAACAAGGAAGAAGAAAACGCTTGGAGCAAAACATAACACAATAAATTATCAAGAGAATATAAAAAGATAAGTAACCCATTAGGGTTATAGAAGTATATACAAGCCAAGGAAAAAACCCTTCTAATGAGGGAAAAAAGTGCCATGGTGATCCTAAGTGTGTTCACAGATCACTACTAAAATATATCAACAATTCCCCCCTAGAAGTGATGCGGTGAAAAAGGAGTTGGCACTAATGTATAAGGAAATTCCAAGATATGTGGAAAGAGACCAATCCACAAAAGGAAGTAAGCCCAACACTTTGCAAAAAGCTTCAAACTTCTCCCTAGGTAGAGCCTTTGTGAAAAGGTCTTCAATGTTATCTTATGTGGGCACGTATATCAAACTAATCTCTCTAGCAGAGAACCTCTCCCTCACATAATGATAGTGCACCTCAATGTGCTTCGTGCGAGCATGGAACATAGGGTTCCGTGCAACTACCAATGCACTATGACTTTCACTAAAGGTGGTGGTGGATGAAGAATGACCAACACCCAAATCAACCTTTTGGCGTATGAGCCACACACACTCAACAATTGTTGTGGAAGGCCCTATACTTAGCCTCACAACTATAAGTGGTCATAGTAGGTTGTTTCTTACTCAACCAAGATATGCATGAGCTACCAAGCATGAAGCAAAAACCATTGGTGGACACACAAGTGTCATAGTAAGCAACCTAGTATGAGTGAAAAAAAACATGTAAATATAGCGATAGTGATCCCCCTTGGGATAAAACAATCCAAGTAGTTGGTACCCCTCAGGTAGCAAAAGGTGCGCTTAACTTCTTGCCAATGCTTGACACCTGGGAAATGCATAAAGTTTCTCATCGGAGAGACAACAAATTGAATATCAATCTGATTTATGCATAAGTAAATCAAGCATCCAACAAATTGTTGATAGACAACAACATCAAATGCATCTCCATCATCATGGAGAATCAATTGTAAACCTGTTTCCATAGGAGTGGTGATAGGTTTGCAATATTCAAGATCAAAGCATTGGAATAATGTGTCAATTTATTTTATTTGATATAAAGCTATTCCTCCAGCAAGCTGCATAAACTGAATGCCCAAATCATGATGCAAATACCCTAAATCTGACATCTCAAAAGAGACACAAAAATCAACTTTAAATTAAAAAATATGCTTCTCATTAGGAAAAGTGAGAAGTACATCATCAACATACACAACAATGATCAGATGTACATCATTTGCATGCTTAACATTTAAGGTCTCAATTGGAATGATCTCAAAACCATGTGCAATCAAGTAGGATTGTATCTTTTCATACCAAGCACATGGTGCTCACTTCAACCCATATAATGCCTTTTTCAACCTGCACACTTTGTTTTCATGCACTTTCTGCACAAAATCATGGGGATGAAATACATACACTTCTTCATGTAAGCCACCATTCACAAATGTCACTAGGCTAAGTTTAGTCCTTGAATTATACTCCAAAAGATCATAATGTTATCTTGAATCTAACCTTTCTAAAGCTAATTTATAACATGTCCCGTCTTCCCCTTGAAGAAAAGTTCATTCCTCAAAAATATGCTTCAACTTATGAACTATATAATAGCATTCCCTTGAGCTCGTGGCCCTATCTAGTGAGCATGATTGTCATCTCTCTGATTCACCTCTTTAATGAAAAGATGATCATATTTTAGGATCGGTATAATCCATGTATGGTTTTCTCTCTATCCAAATCATATTGAGCACCATGTAACTTTGCACTTGATAGGATGGATCTTGTGCAAAGTACGAGAATAATCTATCATAAATGATGTCCTTCTATCTTGGACCCACACTCTATCGATATCTCAAATTCATGTTGTTGGTATCTATTCTAGAAAGATAGTCTTATCACATATGGAGTCTTAGCTAAAATATGGGAAGGAGTAAATCAAGCTACTTTAAATAGTAAATTCTTTTCTTATGTCGCGGGTTAATTCCTCAAACTTATAGATCATACTTTTTGTGGCCTTTTTTTAGTCACTTTGCTATCTACTTTGGACTTGTAGTTCATTTTGATATATTTAGGTAGTGATGCGTGTGAACACACTAGTACCGTCAGGGCACTTTTTTCCCTCTTTAGGAGGTTTTTCCCCCCTGGCTTGTATATACATATATTGCCCTAAAGCGTTACTTATCTTTGTACATTCTAGTGGTAATACATTCAGTATTATGTGTTGTGCTCCAAGCTTCTTCTTCTTTTGTGTGCTCTTTGCATGCTTTTGCAGACCTCAAACTCCAACAATTGTTATCGGAGTAGGTCATCGCTTCATCTAGGGCATTGTCAACACCTCTCCAATGACAATCTCGAAATCGTAGGGAATTTGGTGTGCCAAGATCATGATCTAAGCTCGTTTTGACCTCCGAATGCACTATCATAGCACTTGTGCAGGTTGTTTCTCCTTTTTGTGCCAAAGACATACACACGTTTCGGTTTGTCAGTATAAGCATCTTGAAGTTTGCTACATGTTTAGGAGAATTCGTCAAGGTAGTTATGTTCAACTTTTTCAAATCTTATCATTTTTTTGTATCAGGGTATTTTAGTCAATGGCCATGGCTGAAAGCAGTGATGTATTTTGTATGTTGGCTGTTGAGGATAAGTTGGATAGTACGAATTACCCATTGTGGGCTTATATGATGCATCATGTATTGGTTGCAAAAGGACTGTGGAATATTGTGCAATGTGTTGAAAAATGTCCTATTACACCTCAAAATACAAGTATTGAAGCTAATACACACGACATTGAAGATGAAAATATTCTTCATGTTCTTGTTCATGATGCAGTTTCTGCTACACCTACTGCAAAGCAAATTCATTGGGATGGTAGAGATGCTCAGGCACATGCATGATAGCCTTGTCTGTCAAACATGCCATTATTCCTCACATTCGCTCTTGCAAAACAAATAAGGATGCTTTGGATACACTTACCACATTGTACTAGGATAGGAATGAGGCTTGTGTTGCTTACCTCTGGAAACAGTTGGAGAGTGAGCATATAAATGAAGTCTTTCCCGACAGTTCACTTGTGCAGACTATTCTGAATGGTCTTCTTGATTCATACTAGAGTTTTGCTTCTACACTTTTTATGATGATGAAAAGAAGTCGAAATGCCTTAACATTTGAGGAATTAGTCTCTGTTCTATTGTAGGAAGATTAGTCTAGGTAGAACCGGTCCATTATGCATATTGCAAATCAAGCTTTCCTAGCTAGTCAGAAGGGCAAAGGTAAATGGAGCTCTTCTACTAGTAAGCAAAAATCTGCTAATTTTGCACAATCAAAGGAGGAAGATAGAGAAGAGAAGAAAACACAAAAGCGAAAATTGTTTTGCAAGTATTGTAAAGCAAATGATCATGTCATAAAGAACTGTCCAAAATTGGTTGCAAAAGAGTCAAAGAAAAAAGAGGTTGGAATGGTTGTTGCAAAGGCCTCTACACCAGAAATAGAGTCTGCTAATCTAGCACAGAATGAAGAATGGGAATTTACTACTATTTGCAATTTTGACCCATCCTCTCCTGGATAGTGTATGTTTGTAGTAGATTCAGATGTTTGGGTTTGGTAATTTGATAGTGGGGAAACCAAACATATTACCTTGTAGCACAGTTTCTTCACTTCACTTGAGCCTGCCCCTACAGTGAATACTGTCACATGCGCCAACAACTCCTCTTATCCTGTTATGGGAGTTGGTAAGATCATTTTGACTACTACTAATGGTAGTTCTTTTACATTGTCAAATGCTTTATTTGTGCCAAGGATCAAGAAAAATCTATTATGATTTTTTGCATTAGCCAAGGTTGGCTTAGTTGTATTTTGTTGATGATAGATGTACAATTCATGATCTATCAAATGGCAATATGATTATTGCTTATGGCAAAATCTATGAATGATTCAGCATGTGCAGTACATATTCTCAGGCTATGTTAGATGCAAAGCTTTGGCATGCACGCTTTGGTCATCTGATTTTTGCTTGTTTGCTGTGCCTGCAGAAATCTGAAATGGTGTCCTCTTTGCCCAAACTTGAGGCACCCGAAAAACATGTCTAAGAAGGCTATATTTTGGGTAAAATATAGCATTCCTCCTTCCCAAAAGATTGTTTAGTTTGAGCTACTTAGAAATTACAGCTTGTACATAGTGATGTCTGTGGTCCTATGTAGACACCTTCTTTTTGAAATTATCTTTACTTCGTGACTATCATTGATGATTTTTCTAGGCATGCATGGGTATATCCATCGAAAGAAAAGTCTGAAGTGTTTATGTGCTTCAAACATTTTTTGGTTTTGGCTGAAAATCTATCAGCATGTAAAATGGGGACCCTCCGTTCTGATCGAGGGGAGGAATATACGTCTTTTGACTTTAATGCCTTTCTGGCTAAATGTGGGATAAAACATTAGTGTACAGTGCCATATGCACCTCAATAGAATGGAGCTATTGAATGGAAGAACAGGTCACTCATGGAGATGGTGAGGTGTATGGTCAAGACGTAGGCTTTACCACATAGTTTCTAGCTTGAGCTTGTCATGTGTGCAGCATATGTACTTAACAGGTGTCCCACTAAAGCGTTGTAGTCTATCACTCCATATGAGGCTTGACATTTGTGGCTCACCTGTGTGTTTTTGGTTGTCTAGCATATGCATTAGTGCGAGAATAGCATCGTAGGAAATTGGATGATAAAGCAGTAAAATGTTTTTTTTTCTGGGTACAGTTCTGAAAGCAAAGGCTATCTTCTGTATCATCCACAAACTAAACGCATTTAGGTTAGCCATGATGTTATTTTTATGGAAGATGCTATTCAGCCTTTAATTTCATGTACGAAGGAGACATCTGTTAGCTCCAAAGACATGTATGATACTTTGCTGCCTCTTTTCACAGGTGGACAGTCTAGTGTTGGTCCTAATGAGGCAACTTCTCAACCTTTGCAGGTTTCATGTGATGATGCATATCCATTAGGGGAAAAAATGAACCCTGCATGGGCCTTGTAAGGATCCCTAATTTTTAGGGATTAAAGTTAACAAAATTAGGGATTAAGGTCACAAAAAAACCACTAGTGGTTTTGGCAATAAGATATTTCTTCTTAGATATGTGCTCAATCCAAATGGATTCGTCTACATTTTTGTCCCTTGGATTAGATTGAATGGATGACTAAGATCAAGCTTTGTTTGTCTGTCACATAAGGACAAAAATTCTCCCACAAAGTGAACAGTCGTCGACATTATCGACCATTAGATAGACTCTTGAAGGATGGAGAAGATGGATCCAACTGCTCCTGTCACTAAAGGCCAAAATAAGGAGCATTCAATGAGCTGAAGGAGCTTGTGGACTGGTAGAAAAGGACAAAAAAGTTCACACAGTTCCGTGCTGAAAATGATTCTCCTTCATTCGATGTGTTAAAGATCTAACGGCTATGAAACTACTTTGGGATCCTCTCAAGATTGAAGCTTCACACCCACTAGATCAAGCAAAGATCCAATGGATGCAATGGACAGTGGCCCAATATTCAATAAATACATCACAACCACTCATTTCTAGGACCATCCAATGGACGAGATATGAAGGCGCAGTTTCTCCTAAAATTCAAGCTACACCTTTGGATCTTTTCCTAATCCAATGGTTGACATTTTATACCAACTTTTTTCTAGGCCCATCAAACCACTTTTGAAGAACAACTCTTGGTTTTTATTCCTTCATACCAGCTTTGACCACAAAGAAACAAGGGAAGCCTATGCCTAGTCTAGGTGATTAAGGGAGTAGACTGTGGCCACCACCCTCTTCTCATTGGTCCATCACCAATCCTCTCTTAATCTAAAAGGCTGATGCAGGGTTCATTTTTTCCCCTAATACATTCCATTTCTTATGCAGATTTACATGATGCACTTCTTGATGAGAGAGCTGATATTGAGGAAGCAAAAACTATGCCAAAATGGTTGGCGCAAACTTTGTCTGATAGCAAATTAGATGCACCTCTGTATATCGTACTCATTTAGGCTCTCATAATGCCTCTTTTGCATCAGATTGCTATGCTATGTCTACCTCTAGTCTCTGTGATGGGACTAAGCCTGTTTTGTTTGATGAAGCACAAATTTCTAAACATGGGATGGCTACAATGCAATTTGAATATGATGATATCATGAAAAATGGTACTTGGTCTTTATGTGACTTGCCTCTTGGCAAGAACGCCATTGGCACTAAGTGGGTATAACTTGATGGAACAATTGATAGGTATAAGGCTAGGCTTGTTGCAAAGGGCTATGCACAAGAAAGAGGCATTGGTTTTGATGAGACCTTTGCACCTACATGCCAAATGACTACTGTTCATAGCATCTGTGCACTTGCAACTCATCATGGTTGGAATGTACATCAGTTGGAGATCAAAACTGCATTTCTGAATGGTGACTTTCATGAAGAAGTGTATGTTTTTCAGCCCCATCGCTTTGCGCAAAAAGGGTATGAAAATCAGGTGTGTAGGTTAAAAGAAGCCATTATATGGTTTAAAGCAAGCACCACGTGCTTGGTATGAAAAAATACATGCCTATCTGATTGCACATGGTTTTGAGAATAGTCCAACTGAGAGCACCTTATATGTTAAGTGTGCTAATGATGTGCTTCTGATCATTGTTGTGTATGTTGATAACATGCTACTCACTGCTCCTCATGACAAGCATATTGTTGATTTTAAGGCTGATTTGCATGCCTCATTTGAGATGTCTAATTTGGGGTATTTGCATCATTATTTGGGCATTCAGTTTATGCAAGTTTTGATGGTGGAATGGTTGTGTCAAACAAAATATATTGACACATTATTGCAATGTTTTGACCTTGAAGAGTGTAAACCCATTGCCACTCCTATGGAGACAGGTTTAGGATTGAGTCTTCATGATGTTGGAGATGCATTTGATGTTGTTCTCTATCAGCGGGCTGTTGGATGCTTGATTTACTTATGCATTACTTGACCAGATATTGAGTTTGTTGTCTCATAGATGGGAATATTTATGCATTGCCCATGTCTCAATCATTGGTAGGTGGTTAAGCACATCTTTCGCTACTTGAGTGGTACCCGGTTACTTGGATTGTTTTATCCCAAGGGGGATCACTACCCCCAGATTTACATGCTTTTTCTGACTCTAACTGGGCTAGTTGTTATGACACTCATGTGTGCACTAGTGGCTTTTGCTTCATGCTTGGTAGCTCATGTATAGCTTGGTTGAGCAAGAAGCCACCTACTATGGCCACTTCCAATTGTGAGGATGAATATAGGGCAGTTTTCATAGTGAATGTTGAGTGTGTGTGGCTCAAAAGCCTTATGGCTGATTTGGGTGTCCATCGGTCTTCTGCCACCACCATCTTCACTGATAGTGAGATCGCATTGGCAGTTGCGAGGAACCCTGAGTTTCATGCTTGCACTAAGCACATTGGGGTGCATTATCATTATGTTAGGGAGAGGTTCTTTGCTAGAGAGATCTGCTTGGCATATGTGCCCACACAGGAGAAGATTGTAGACCTTTTCATAAAGGCTCTATCTAGGGAGAAGTTTGAAGCTTTCCTCAAAGCTTTGGGCTTACTTCATTTTTTGGATTGATTCCACATAGCTTAGCACTTCCTTATACATGAGTGACAGTTGCTTGTTCACCACATCACTCCCAGGGGGATTTGTTGATATATTTAGGTAGTGATGTGTGTGAGCACACTAGAACCATCAGGGCACTTTTTTCCCTCTTTAGGAGGTTTTTTCCCTCGGCTTGTATATATGCCTATTGCCCTAACGGGTTACTTATCTTTGTACATTCTAGTGGTAACACATTCAGTATTGTGTGTTGTGCTCCAAGCTTCTTCTTCTTCTATGTGATGTTTGCGTGCTTCCATAGACCTTGAACTCCAAGAGTTCACTAACCAAAGTCCTCTTCTACTTCCAAGTCCTTTAAGATGTCCAACCTTGGATACATTTCTAATTTGGCATTCGTTCTTCTCTAAGTATTCTTGTTGAAAGATTCTTTGTTTGAATCCTTCTTAGGGGATTGTCATGTGATAGTCCCATAGAGTAACGTTTCCATTTTTCAATAATTCTAATATTGGATCTTGTTTCTTTTATATCATCTCTTTGAGATTGGATTCAAGACCTAGACTTAGTGAAGTTTCAAGCTTTCACTACTAGTGTGTCTCTGAGAGTGTTCCTTTAAACTGTTGTTATCATTCTTAGCTCTAAATGCATTATCTCTACATACATTCCCAAGGAAGGAAAAATAACTCTTTTAAAGGATAGTTGTTTGATGATTCTCCTGTGAATTATGAATCATTTCTTTTTTTGCCATCAAAGAGGAGTCCTCAAGGGGAATGTGCATCCCACCATCCGAACTAGTGGATACTTTCTCCAACACACAAGAATACATACTTTTTTGGCCTATTGCACTTTCTATGCCCTTTCAATGCCCTTTATGATATATTATAATAGTGATTTGTGTGATCACATCGGATGGCCATGGAACTTTTTTCCCTCTTTAGGAGGTTTTCTCCCCTGGCTTGTATATATGCGTATAACACTGGCATCTACTTATCCTTTTATTATTCACCTAGTTATACACTCAATCTTGTGCTCCAAGCTCTTATAGTTCTCAAAGTCCAACAATTGTATCAGAGCAAGTTGCCACTTTCTTTAGGGTGTCATCAAAATTTTGATTTGAGCTCGATTTGGCCTTTGATTGCACAATTGCAATGATTGTATAGAAAATTTCATCCTTTTGTGCCATAAACATATATAGTTTTTGGTTTACTAGTACAAGCATCTCAAAGTCTACTATAGGTCTAGTGGAGCTTGATTGGATATTTTTGTTCAACTTTTTTGAGCAATCATCAACTTTTTGCATTTGGATGTAGTCACCAGCCATGGCTCAAAGAAAAAATGTATTTCATATGTTGCATATTGAGGATAAGTTGGATGGTTCTAACTACCTCTTGTGGGCATACATGATGAACCATATACTAGTAGCAAAAGAGGTATGGAATATTCATAGGGTGTTGAAATAGGTCCTCTTACACCTACAAATGCTATTTCAACAAGTGATGCAAGCATGCAAGGTAACAAAAGATGCTTGGAATACTCTTACCACACTATACCAGGCAAGAAATGAGGTTCCTATTTCTTACCTTCAAAAACATTTGCAGAGTGAGCATGTGAATGAAGGAGATTCTATGAAGAATTTTCTAACAACGATCCAGGATTCAAAGAGAAGTTGATTCCTAACTATGAAACCTTGCTAGATAGTTCACTTGTGCAAGCTATCTTAGTGGTCTTCCATTATCTTATTAGAGTTTTTTTTGTACTCTTTGTTTGATGATTAAACACAATCCAAATGACTTAAATTTTGAGGAGTTAGTCTTTTTTTCTATAAAAAGTTCAATGTAGACAAAATAGGTCAAGTATGAATTTTGTAGATCAAGCTTTCTTATCTCGTCAAAATGGAAAAGGTAAATGGAGCTCATCCACTACTAAGAAAAAATCAACTAATACATCATAGTAAAAAAAGGAAGATAAAGATGACAAGGAAACAAAAAAATAGAAATAGTTTTGCAAGCATTGTAAGGAAAATGATCATGTCATCAAGCATTGTCCTAAACATTAGGGGAAAAAATGAACCCTGAATGGGCCTTTTAGCTTGAGGGCTGATTAGTGATGGACCAATAGGATGTGAGCAGTGGCCACAGTCTAGTTCACTAATCCCCTAGTCTAGACATAGGGTTCCCTTGTTTTTGTGTGGTCAAAGATGGTATTGAAGGATGGAAACCACGAGTTCTCCTTGATATGTGGTTTTCAAAGCCTCATCTTTTAACCACAACCCTTGGATTTATGTGAAAATCTAAAGGCTCTAATTAAATCACAATTAAATAGTCGGATTCAATCTACACCATTGGATGAAGCAAATATCTAATGGTTGGCTTTAAATTCATAAAGGTAATTATTCCGTCGAATATCGATCGTTGATTAGATGATGCATCCAAGGGTTTATATTTGTTTTTGGCACAAATTCAAAGATGTTTTGTCCTTATTTGCCAGGCGTGGGCGCAGCCGATCGCAGCCGTTTAGTTGTGGCTCCATCAAGTGGTTGTCAAGCCTTAACTTTGTGATCCATTGGATCCAAGGAGAATCGAATGGCTCCAATTAACCTGCGAAGTTCGTCGACGTGACTCTCGGAGTGCTATTTTGTCCTTTTCTGCCAGTAATACTCCCGAACTGCACCTTTCGTTTCTCGTTTTTTGCCAGTAAGACTCCACACATGAGTCATTAAAGAGGGCAAGTTTTGTCCTTTTTTGCCAGAGATTTCCATCCTAATCCTCACCGTCCATGACAAAGATCGAATGGACAAGGATCTCCACGAGTCCCATCAGACTGAGCATAGTTTTGAGAAATAATATTTTAAGAAGAAAAACTACTAGTAGTTTTTCGTGGCCACCTAATCATGAAAATTAACTATCTTAATCCCATTCCTTACAAGGCCCAAATGGGGCTCATATTTTCCCCTAATGACTAGGTGCAAAAGAAGCAAAGAAGAAAGAGGCAGGAATGGTTGCTTAATTAGAGGCCTTTACGTCTAAAATTGATTTGTTAGAAAAATGAAGAATGGGTGCTTACTACTCATTTTTTCTACGGCCCATCTTCTCATGAGCATTGTGTGTCTATAGCAAACTCTAGTGTTTGGTATTTTCATAGTGGTGCAACCAAATATCTTACCTTGCAACATAGTTTCTTCACTTCATTTGAGTTTCCCCCTTCAAGGAATACTACTACACATGCAAATAAATCCTCTTATCTTGTCATGAGAGTTGGAAAGATCATTCTTAATATGATGGATGTTAATTCTCTCACATTGTTAGATGCCTTATATGTGCCAATGATCAAGAAATATGTGTTATCAATTTCAACACTAGCCAAATATCGCTTGGTAGTTAAATTTGTGATGACAAGTTTATGATTCATGGTCTCTCGAAGGATGATAATGTCATTACTTCATGGGCTATATAAGTTCATATATTATGAAAATTTTGAGAATGATTTAGCATATGCACTTCATGATTCTTAGGCTATTTTATATGCAAAACTTTTTCATGCATGCTTTGGTCATCTGAATTTTGTTAGTTTGCTTTGCTTGTAGAAAGATTAAATGGTATACTTTTGCCCAAACTTGAGGCACCTTCTAAGAATGTTAGTGCGGGGTTTTATTTTGGGTAAAATGCAGTTTTCTTCCTTCCCCAAAGGTGGCTTAGTTAGAGTTTCATATACTTCATAATGATGTTTGTGGTCCTATGCAAACACCTTCATTTGGGAATTATCTATACTTCATGAATTTCATCATTGAATTTTCTTAGGATGCATTGGTTTATCCATTGAAATAAAAGTAGAAAATGTTTATGTGCTTTAAATAGTTCTTGGTTATGGTTAGAAATATATCAACATGTAAAAATGGAACCCTCCATTTTCATCAAGGGGGAGTATATGTCTTCAAAGTTTAATGCATTTTTTATTCAGTGTGGGTGAAGAAATGAGTGTATAATGCCATGTAAACCTCAACAAAATGGATTTTCTAAGAGGAAGAACACATCTCTCATGGAAATGGCAAGGTGGATGGTGGAGCATAGCGTCTTGCTTGAGATTGTTATGTGTGTAGCATATGTACTTAACAGGTATCCCACAAGAGCATTAAAGTCCACAACTTCATATTGGACTTAGCATGGTTGCAATCCATTTGTTGCTCATCGATGAGTTTCCCATTGTTTGACATATGCATAAGTGCCTGAACAACAATGCAAAAAATTGGATGATAAGGCTATGAAATGTATTCTTATGGAAAATAGTTCTAAAAGTAAAGGCTATGACCTGTATCATGCAATGAGTACAGAGTTGAGAAAAAAATGCACACAAATATAGATAGAGACTGAGAGATAGAGAACTCAAAGAATGATTTCCAAGTCATGATGTAGATAATTCCATTTTGATGTAGATCTACATGATGCAATTATTGATGAGAGAACTAACATTGAAGAGGAAAAAATTATGCCTAAATGGTTATTGAAAACTTTGAGAAATAGCAAATTAGATGCACCTTGATATCATACTCATTTTGGATCTCATAATCCTTGTTTTCCATCATATTTTTATGAAATGGATATCTCTAGTCTTTGGGATGAGAATATGTCAATTTCTTTTGATGAAGCACATAATTGAGGAAATCGGAAGGTTGTTAAGCAATTAGAATATGATGCTATTATGAAGAATTGTACTCAATCTCATGTGCTCCTAGAAAAAAAGGCCATTCTCACTAATGGGTATACGAGTTGAAATGTAAGCGTCATGGAATAGTTGATAGGTATAAGGCTAAGCTTGTTTCCAAAGGTTATCCTCAAGAGAAGGGTATTGATTTTGATGAAACCTTTGTTCCTATGTGCCAAATGACAATTGTTCTTAGCATTTTTGCACTTGCAACTCATCATCGTTGGAATGTGCATTACTTGGACATCGAAATTTTGTTTTTTAATAGAAATTTAGATGAACAAGTGTATGGTCTTGTGAAGAAAGGGCATGAAAAAAAAATTAGGTAGAAAAAGGCATTGTATGGATCGAAGCAAGCACCACATGCTTGGTATGAAAAGATACATGCCTACTTGCTAGCACATGGATTTGAGGATAGTCCAATAGAGATCACCTTATATGTTAAACGTGCAAATAATGTACCCCTAATCATTGTTGTATATGTTGATTATATGCTATGAAATGGACCTAAGGAGAGGCATACTATGGAATTTAACACTAATTTATGAAAGTTGATGGGAGAATGACACAACGTAAAAAAAAAACATTGGCATATTATTGAAGCATTTTGACATGATTATTTCAAACCTATTGAAAATCCCATGGAGATAGGTTTAAGGTTGAGTATTCATGATGTTGGAGATGCATTTGATGTTGTTCTCTATCAATAGGTTCTTGGATGCTTGATTTCCTTGCACACAATGAGGCATGATATTCAATTTGTTGTCTTTCCAATGAGCACGTTTATGTGTAGCCCATGTCTCAAGCATTGGTAGGAAATTAAGCACATTTTGCACTACTTGAATGGTACCCAAATATGCATTGTTTCATGCCAAGGAGGTTCATTACCACTAGATTTACATAAATTTTCTTGACTCAAATTGGGCTGGTTTTAATGCCACTAGCGGTTTTTGCTTCATGCTTGTATCTTGTTAATGCCTTGGTTGAGAAAGAAGTAGCTTACTATGTCCACCTCTAGTTGTAAAGCTGAGTATATGGAAGCTTTCATATCTACTTCTGTGTGTGTGTGGTTCAGATGCCTTTTGGCTGATTTGGGTGTTGGTCATTCTTTTGCCACCACCATCGTTATTAATAGTGAGAGTGCCTTTGTAGTTGCAAGGAACCCTATGTTCCATGTCCACACAAAAGCACATTGAGATGCACTATCATTACAATAGGGAGAGACTCTCTACCGAGGATATCCATTTGGATTATGTAAAAACATTTTGCAAACTTTTTCACGAAGGCTCTACCTAGGGATAAGTTTGAAGCTTTTCAAAAATCTTTGGGCTTACTTCCTTTTGTGGATTGAGTTCATTCCACATAGCTTGGCGTTTCCTTATACATGAGTGCCACCTCGTTATTCAATACATCATTCCTAGGGGGAGTTTCTTGATATAATTTGGTAGTGATGTTCACACATGGGACTGTTGGGGTACTGATTTTCCATCTTTAGAAGGTTTTTTGCCCAGATTGTATATATGCCTATAATGCTAGTGGGATACTTATCTTTGTATTATTCACTTATTAATACACTTGGTGTTGTGCTCCAAGCTTCGAGTCTTCTTTCCATGGGTTGTTTAAATGCTTTTCAAGTCCTCGAATGCTAACACCTGTTTGATTAGTTTTGGTGATCCTTTTTCTTATATCCTAAATTGTTGGTGCCAAGTTTGACAGCAAGGATTAATATGTTAAACTCATTTACATGCCCTGAGTTCAAGAGCTTTTGTCTTGGTTGACTTTTAATAAGTTTGGATCCATAACATGCTTTGCTTTCATTGAATCTTTAAGGATCTTTATTAAAGTCATTTCCAAGGACTAAGGCCAAAACTTGCTCATTTGTTTTTAACATTATACAAAGATCCAAACAAGTTTTTGTTTTTATTCAAAGAATAATCCTTTGGATCAATATTTTGAGCTTTGTTTGGTTGAATCTACCCTAATGTTTCCTTTTTCCTTTCGAGAAAGTCAAAAGTAGAAATAATTAACTTCTTGGGAAAAGAGTTCATTCTTGAATTCCTTGAATTTCTAATAGATTGACCTTTGGAAGGAATTCTAAGCCTTGGACAATGATCCTTAACTTTAGAACTCCCCTTAGGGTCTTGAGCTCATATCCTACCCACAACTCAAGAATAGTTATCATTCTAAGATATGATGTCCCATACTAATAGAACTTCATATGTGTGAATGCAAGCTCTAGTGTTCCATACCATAGAAAAAATCATTGTAGATATGCAAATTATGTCTATCTGAGAGATCAAATACATCATTTCCATGGATTTTTACTTATCCAAGTTCTTGATGAAGAACTATGTACTTGGTTCATTTCTCTTCTTTTATTTAAAAATCTTTTATTTTTTCTTTTGGATGCGCTACTTTGAAGTATGTCTAAAATATAAGAGGTATATAAATACTAAGTTTTCATGCTTCTTTATATGAATGAACCAAGTCTTAACTAATTTAGTGTCTTTATCTTGAAAGACATTTCTATATGAATTTGAGTCCCATTTCTTTTGATTCATCATCTAAGAGTCTTAGTTTCTTTGTCTTTCCTTAAGAAACAATCTTATTGATGAACCTCAAACTTGGATATCTTTTGAAGTTTGAAAAAAAACTTTTCTATGAAGAGGGTTCTCCAATCTTTTTTAGTCATATATATCTATGCATGAATTCTTGGTTTCTTTGAATCTTTTTATTTATTTGGAATTTTTAATGTATGTAAGACTCCATTATATCTTAAGAGTCTAACACATGTGAATCTTGTGTTGATATATTTAGGTAGTGATGTGTGTGAACACACTAGGACCGCCGGGGCACTTTTTTCCCTCTTTAGGAGGTTTTTTTCCCCCGGCTTGTATATACGCCTATTGCCCTAATGGGCTACTAATCTTTGTACATTCTCTAGTAATATATTCATTCTTGTGTGTTGTGCTCTGAGCTTCTTCTTCTTCCTTGAGCTGTTTGCGTGCTTCCGCAGACATCTATCTCCAACAATTGGTATCAGAGAAGGTCGTCGCTTCATCTAGGGCGCCGTCGACACTCCTCCGTTTGAAGTCTCAGAATTGTACGAATTTTGGTGAGCATACTCAGGGTGTTTCCGAGATCAAAACAGCTGTTGGGGCTTCACTCACTAATTAGACATGGACATATGAAAACATATGATGGAGGAAAGAAGAAGTGAAGAAAAGATCTACAGAAAATCAAGCCTAAGTGAAGGGACAATTTCACTATTGTAAATTAGTGCAAAATTAGAGTCTAGATTGTCATTTGATCTTCAGAACTTACGAGTTCAAGTCTAGGAGAATGTAAACCATAGGTATATAAGTTAATTTGATGCAAAAACATAATAGAGTGAACTCAATTTTGAAATCTATGTGAGTAGAGAAAATTCGTGTATTTTCTGAGAGAGATGGTGAGGAAAAACTTCTGAGTCTGAGAGAGTTTTCCATGGCTATGAGCAAAATTAGGCCAAGCCATTTTGTACACATCTTCTCTGATAATCAACACATGTTTGTGTAGAAGGATTGAGTTTAATTCCTCTTGTACATTGAGTTCTAAGTCATTTCATATGACTGTGTAAGGTAGTTGACAGTTACGACTTTTCTGGCGCACATTTGACTGATCTTCTGAAGGTCAGATCTCGAAGCATATTGTAAAGTTTTTGGTAAGTGATAGCTCATTTTAAAGCTATTGTCCTCAGCTACATTTGGTCAAAAGATCTTTAAGAAACGGGATGCATACTCAGAGAAATCAGCTTAAGAGTGAAGGTATGTCAAATCGATGAAGTCAAATTTCAGTTTTCAGACATAGTGGAAAGGTTAAAGCAAAATCAGAAGATTTTGAAGTTATTACTTGAAAGTTTTGTTTGTTATGTGTTGCTTAACATTAGCAAGAACTTCTCTTAGCAAGTGATCAAAAGATTTTGCAAAGATTGAGATAATACAGGTCAGATTGAAGGATTGAAGAAAAGGCGCAGATTTCTGTGAAGTGAAAGTTTGGTTTTCACTAAATTCAGAGATGGAGACTAACAATGTGAGTATTTCTAAGCTAATGGTGGTTATGGAGGTCTTCTAATACCACATTAGTTTAGTTCTTGTGGTGTTTTACACACCAACAAGTGGTATCAGAGCAGATAAGGTCCTCGAGAGTAAAGGAAGAGCAGATACAAGAAGATTTGAAGAGTTCTTTATCAAAGAAGGTGGAAGCTGAGGTGTTTAACAAACAAAAGTCATCAGAAGAATATTTCAAAGATACTCCCAAGGGTAAAGGTCTACAAAAGGTATCATTCTTTAACTTTATACTTACAGGTTGAAGCAGAAGCAAGGATACCATGGCAAATCATGTGTCCATTGACAAATTGGACAGAGATAACTATCCTGCTTGGGTAATGAGGATGGAAGCCTTACTTATGAGTAAGGACCTAATGGTATATGTGACAGGTGAAGAAGAGAAGCCTAAATTTGAAGATGAAAGTCATCCAAGAAAGGAAGAGCTAGAAGCTTTGAAGCTATGGCAGAAGAGAGATGCAAGTGCAAGAGCTTATATATATAACACTATTACAGATCATTTGTTGCCACATATCAGAGGTTTAGAAACAGCTGAAGATATTTGGAATGCTTTGGAAGATCACTTCCAAAACACTACTAAAGCTAGGAAAGCTAGCTTATGGTCAGAGTTTACCACATTCAAGAAAAAGCAAAATCAGAGCATTAGTGATTATGTCACTAAGATGAAGGACTTGGCAGATAGCCTTGGATCCATTGATGAGGATATTGAAGATCATAGGTTGATAGCACAATTACTTGCAGGGTTAAGAGGTGATGAAAGGTGGAAGCCTTTTGTACTTTCAACAGAACTCTCATTAAACCATTACGTGCCAGAATTAAATCAATTACTTGGATTGATGCTCACATTTGAGCAAGACTTGAAGTCAGATGGAGACAAAGGTCAAAGTTCTGCAATGTACATGAAGAACAAGAAGAAAGGAGATAAAGGCAAAGCAAAGGATGAAGAAGAGTCAACAACTCAAGCAAATTATGCAAGAGGAAGAGGTTTTGGCAGAGGTAAAGGTCGAGGAAATGGAAGAGGTAGAGGTAATCAGAACAATAACAAGAAGACATGTTGGATTTGTGGATTGAGCAATCATCTAGCATATGATTGTTGGCATAATCAACAAGGAGCAAGCCAAAATCAGAACAACAATGGCAGAGGAAGATGTGGAAGATTTCAGAATCAATTTCAAAGAGGAAGACAGAGTTCAAGAGGAGGTTTTGGTAGAGGTGGTGGAAGAAATTGGAATCAGAACCAATCTTACAACACCACATATTACAATTATGCAAATGATACACAGAATGACACTCATACAACATTGATGATGAATTCAATAAGTTCATCAGAGAAGGAGGATCTCAAAGTATTTTATATTGACTCTGGTTGTTCAAATCATTTGTCAGGTAATATAGAATTGTTGTCAGAATTGGAAGAAGGCAATTCAAGTCATACAGTACAAACAGGTGACAATACAAAACATAGTGTGCATTCAATTGGAAAAGTGAAGTGCAGGAGTGGAGCTGATTTATTAACAAATGTTTTGTATGTTCCAACAATACCAAAGAATCTGATTAGTGTTGGACAAATAGTGGAGAAAGGTTTTCAAGCCAGATTTACAAATGAAGGGGTATTTGTTGAAGATCCAGAGGATGCATACAAACCCATTGTTTGTGGTAAGAAGGAAGGTAGACTTTTTACTCTCAAAGTGCAAGGAAATGTTGGTCAAGCCCTAATCACACATGGTGATGAAGTAATTACAGAATTAGATCTTTGGCATAAGAGATTGGGACATTTCAATGAAAGAGGAATCAAAACTATGGTGGAGAATCAATCTGTATTGGGACTACCTAATGTGAAGAATCAACATATGATATACAAGTGTGAAGCTTGTCAGATGGGAAAAGCTCATAGACTACCATTTCAGAAGAAAGGTTTCAAGCATGATGGTTTGCTTGAACTCATACATACAGATGTATGGGGGCCAACAAAAGAAGGTTCAATAAATGGATCTAGGTATTATGTTTTGTTTATTGATGATGCTACAAGGTGGATAACCCTTTATGTTCTAAAAGAAAGATCAGAAGTGTTTGGAGCTTTCAAACATTTTCATGCTTATGCAGAAAGAGTTACAGGTCAAAAACTCAAGAGGCTAAGGTCTGATGGAGGGGGAGAATACTTCTCTCAAGAGTTTAATGACTATCTTTGGAATGCAGGTATCAAGAGAGAGATAACTTGCAGGTATACACCTCAACATAATGGGGTGGCAGAAAGGAGAAATAGGACATTGGTTGAATTTGCAAGAGCAATGTTAAAGGAAAAGAATTGCCCTAATTATCTTTGGGCTGAGGCTGTAAATACAGCTACATATCTTGTTAATAGGTTACCATGTGGAGCTTTGAATGGTATGACCCCTTATGAAGCATGGTGGGGTAAGAAACCAACACTTGACCATTGTAAAGTGTTTGGATCAATTGCCTATGCTTATGTACCATCACAACTCAGACATAAGCTTGAACCAAAGGCAGAAAAATATGTGTTTATTGGATATGATGAAAAGCAAATGGGTTATAGGCTATGGAGTCCTTTAACTAAACATTTTATTGTTTCCAGAGATGTGACCTTTGATGAACAGAAGAGTTGGTATGCAGATAAAGATTGTGATCTTGAAACATTTGAAGAAGGGATAAGAAGGAGTGCAAGAGGTAAGTCACATATGCAGATAGATGGAGATGAAGAACATATGCAAGCAAGCACATCAAGAGTTGGAGTATACAGAAGGAATGAAGATGGACCAATATTTGATGAAGAAGTACATCCAGATATACATGAAGAGTGTGAACCAAGAAGGTCAACCAGAATGAGGAAGCAACCTACAAGGTATTCCTATGATACTTCTTACTTGACTCAGAAAAATTATGCTTACATGGTTAAGGAAGATGAAGAACCTCAAAGCTATGATGAAGCAAAGGGTAAGAGACAATGGGAAGTAGCAATGAAGGAAGAGTTTGATGCACTTGAAGAGAACAAAACTTGGGAACTTGTCCCAAAACCTAATGGTAAGAAAGTGATTGGAAATAAATGGGTTTACAAAGTTAAGAAGCATGCAGATGGAACTATAGCCAGATACAAAGCCAGATTGGTGGTTAAAGGCTATGCTCAAACTTTTGGCATAGATTATGATGAGACATTCAGTCCTGTGGCAAAGATGTCAACCATAAGGACAATCATTGCCATTGCAGCATCAAAAGGATGGACATTGAGTCAATTGGACATTAAGAATGCATTTTTGAATGGATATATATCAGATGAGGTTTACATGGAGCAACCTCAAGGGTTTGCAGATCATAAGTTTCCAAATTATGTTTGCAAGTTGAGAAGAGCACTTTATGGTTTGAAGCAAGCTCCAAGAGCTTGGAATTATAGACTTGTAAAGTATCTTAATGATCTTGGATATCAAAGTTCAAAGGCAGATGCAAGTTTACTTATCAAAAGAACAGATGAAGGTATGATCTACATTTGTATTTATGTAGATGACATTATAATCACAGGTACCTCAAATGAAGGAATCAAGGAGGTGAAGAAGCTACTTGAGAAGGAGTTCAAGATAAGTGATCTAGGAAAATTGTCATATTTTCTTGGAATGGAAATCACTTATGCAGAACATGGTATATATGTATCACAAGAAAGGTATCTCTTGAATCTTCTAAAGAAGTTTAACATGGAGAATTGCAGAGAGGCATCTACACCACTAGAGGTCAATCATAAACTCAGTAGATATGATGGTGCAGAGTTCAAAGACATGAGGAAGTATCAATCTTTAGTGGGAAGTTTAATTTATGCTACACTAACAAGGCCTGATCTTAGTTATGCAGTTGGTGTCCTTTCTCAATTCATGCATTGTCCAAAGGATCCACATTGGATTGCAGGTCAAAGAGTTCTTAGATATATCAAAGGAACTTTGAAAGAAGGATTGTATTATCCTTTTACATCAGAAATAAGATTGAGAGCTTATAGTGATTCAGATTGGGCAGGAAGTCAAGATGATAGGAGATCTACTCATGGCTACATGATATACATTGGAGATAAGCTTATGAGTTGGTGTTCAAAGAAACAACACACAGTGGCCTTATCATCAACAGAAGCTGAATACAAAGGACTTGTGGAAGCAGCAAAGGAAGTCATATGGATGCAGACATTATTCAAAAGCTTGGGAATTGATCAAGGTATACCCATTATTCATGGAGATAACATGAGTTCATTATATCTTGCAGCAAATCCTGTATTTCATGCAAGGACAAAGCACATAGAAATACAGTATCATTTCCTTAGAGAAAAGGTAATGGAGAAAGAGATTGAAGTGGTGTACACTTCTACAAAAGATCAAATTGCAGATATTATGACAAAAAGCTTGGATGGAGTGAAGACAAATAGGTTCAAGGAGATGGCAGGAATAAAAGAGAAGAAGACTATGTGAAGAAGTCAAAGTATGCTAATTAGTGATTGAGGGGGAGCTGTTGGGGCTTCACTCACTAATTAGACATGGACATATGAAGACATATGATGGAGGAAAGAAGAAGTGAAGAAAAGATCTACAGAAAATCAAGCCTAAGTGAAGGGACAATTTCACTATTGTAAATTAGTGCAAAATTAGAGTCTAGATTGTCATTTGATCTTCAGAACTTACGAGTTCAAGTCTAGGAGAATGTAAACCATAGGTATATAAGTTAATTTGATGCAAAAACATAATAGAGTGAACTCAATTTTGAAATCTATGTGAGTAGAGAAAAGTCGTGTATTTTCTGAGAGAGATGGTGAGGAAAAACTTCTGAGTCTGAGAGAGTTTTCCATGGCTATGAGCAAAATTAGGCCAAGCCATTTTGTACACATCTTCTCTGATAATCAACACATGTTTGTGTAGAAGGATTGAGTTTAATTCCTCTTGTACATTGAGTTCTAAGTCATTTCATATGACTGTGTAAGGTAGTTGACAGTTACGACTTTTCTGGCGCACATTTGACTGATCTTCTGAAGGTCAGATCTCGAAGCATACTGTAAAGTTTTTGGTAAGTGATAGCTCATTTTAAAGCTATTGTCCTCAACTACATTTGGTCAAAAGATCTTTAAGAAACGGGACGCATACTCAGAGAAATCAGCTTAAGAGTGAAGGTATGTCAAATCGATGAAGTCAAATTTCAGTTTTCAGACATAGTGGAAAGGTTAAAGCAAAATCAGAAGATTTTGAAGTTATTACTTGAAAGTTTTGTTTGTTATGTGTTGCTTAACATTAGCAAGAACTTCTCTTAGCAAGTGATCAAAAGATTTTGCAAAGATTGAGATAATACAGGTCAGATTGAAGGATTGAAGAAAAGGCGCAGATTTCTGTGAAGTGAAAGTTTGGTTTTCACTAAATTCAGAGATGGAGACTAACAATGTGAGTATTGCTAAGCTAATGGTGGTTATGGAGGTCTTCTAATACCACATTAGTTTAGTTCTTGTGGTGTTTTACACACCAACAACAGCTTCGTTCTATGGTGCCGAAATCGCGATCTGAGCTCGTTTCGGCCTCCGAACACACTATCGCAGCGCTTGTCCAGGCTATTTTGTCTTTTTGTGCCAAAGGTATATACCTATTTCTGTTCGCCAGTATAAGCGTCTCGAAGTCTGCTACAGGTTTAGCAGAACTCGTCTGGGCAGTTCCGTTCAACTTTTTGAGATATAGTCAATTTTTTGCATCAAGGTATTTTAGTCACCGGCCATGGCTGAAAGCAGTGATGTATTTCGTATGTTGGTTGTTGAGGATAAGTTGGATGGTACCAACTACCCATTATGGGCTTATATGATGTGACATGTATTGGTTGCAAAAGGATTGTGGAACATGGTGCAGGGTGTTGAAAGACGTCCTGTTACACCTGTAACAACAGGTACTACAAATACAGGTGCTGGAGCTGATGAAGATGGTGTCAAAGATGATATTGTGCAGATTCCTGTTTGTGTTGTTGTTTCTGTTGCACCTACTGCAGAGCAGATTCATTGGGATGGCAGAGATGCTCAGGCACATGCATTGATAGCTTTGTCTGTCAAACGTGCCATTATTCCTCATATTCGCTCTTGCAGAACAGCTAGGGATGCTTGGGATACACTTACCACATTGTACCAAGCTAGGAATAAGGCTCGTGTTGCTTACCTCCGAAAACAATTGGAGAGTGAGCACATGAATGAAGGTGATTCTATGGACAGTCTACTAACGAAGATCAAAGATTTGAAGGAACAGTTGATTTCTTCTGATGAGGTTATACCAGATAGCTCACTTGATTTGGGGCATTTGCATCACTATTTTGCTATTCAATTTATGCAAGTTGATGGTGGAATTTCTTTGTGTCAAACGAAATATATTGACACATTATTGCAGCGTTTTGGCCTTGAAGACTGTAAGCCTATTGCTACTCCTATGGAGACAGGTTTACGATTGAGTCTTCATGATGCTGGAGATGCATTTGATGTTGTTCTCTATCAGCAGGCTGTTGGATGCTTGATTTACTTATACATTACTCGGCCAGATATTCAGTTTGCTATCTCACAGATGAGCAGGTTTATGTATTGCCCAAGAGTCATGCATTGGAAGGCGGTTAAGCGCATCTTTCGCTACTTGAGTGGTACTCGGCTACTTGGGTTGTTTTATCCCAAGGGGGGATCACTACCACCAGATTTGCATGCTTTTTCTGACTCAGATTGGGCTGGTTGCTATGACACTCGTGTGTCCACCAGTGGTTTTTGCTTCATGCTTGGTAGCTCATGTATATCTTGGTTGAGCAAGAAGAAGCCTACTGTGGCCACTTCCAATTGTGAGGCTGAGTATAGGGCAGCTTTCACAGCGACTGTTGAGTGTGTGTGGCTCAGACGCCTTATGGCTGATTTGGGTGTTGGGCAGTCTTCTGCCACCACCATCTTCACTGACAGTCAGAGCACATTGGCAGTTGCGAGGAACCCTGTGTTCCATGCTCGCACTAAGCACATTGAGGTGCATTATCACTATGTCAGGGAGAGGTTCTCTACTGGGGAGATCAGCTTGGCATATGTGCCCACGTAGGAGAACATTGCAGACCTTTTCATGAAGGCTCTACCTAGGGAGAAGTTTGAAGCTTTCCGCACTTCCTTTTGTGGAGTGATTTCCACATAGCTTGGCACTTCCTTATACATGAGTGCAAGCTCCTTGTTCAACGCATTCACTCCCAGGGGGGATTTGTTGATATATTTAGGTAGTGATGTGTGTGAACACACTAGGACCGCCAGGGCACTTTTTTCCCTCTTTAGGAGGTTTTTTTCCCCCGGCTTCTATATACGGCTATTGCCCTAATGGGCTACTAATCTTTGTACATTCTCTAGTAATATATTCAGTCTTGTGTGTTGTGCTATGAGCTTCTTCTTCTTCCTTGAGCTGTTCGCGTGCTTCCGCAGACATCTATCTCCAACATCTTGTATGAATTTTTCTATCTAGGCTTGAACCGTCCTTGATCATTCAAGGCCCCTTTAGGTGACAAGATTTTGGATCTTCTTATCCTTTTTAATTTTTCATTAATTTTTTCTCATTATGGTACCATTATTTTATGCATTTATCTTTTAGGATAAGAACTTAACTCTAGAGATATTTAGGTGTGCCTTTCTTTGAAGTTATCTCATAGCTAAAGTATGCCTAAAGTGCCTTTTCTTTATCCCAAAGCTTTATTTCTTGGGATTTCATCTTCAACGTACCTTGAAATTTGTTGAACTATCTTAATTGTAATATATTTTATTTATTTTCCAAATATTATTGTATACAATAAGAGTTGAAAGTCTCATTCAATCTCATCCATTTCTATAGAAACTTTGTTTTCTCTTATCCATGATCACATTTTGGATATTATAGTACCATTAAATATATTTCATGGATTTCTTTTGTAGCTTTAAGTGGAAGTTCTCATATGAGATTCTTTTGCAAATCTATCATCACAATGATAGTTATCTTGTCACAATGCTAAGATCTTGAATAAGCATTTATGACAACATCCAAAATCTTGTTATTATACATAATAGATTTATGTCCAAGTAATTAAAGGATTAAGGTCTCTCAAAAAGCATTTACAATTTAAGAGTTTGGAAAGACATAATTGCATATCTGTCTTAAGAGATCATGAATTCCAATCTATAACCAAAAGTCAGAGTTTGATTGAAAAAACAAGAAGAGAAGATGATTGCTATTTTAATCCTTTAGTCTAATAACCAGTATTAAAGTGGTGTTCCACTTTACTAGTTATCGATCTTACCCAAATGGTTTCTTTAGGTTGAACAATTCTCTTCATACGATTTAGGGACATCTACTTAAAGCAAATGGTTGTATCTTTTTCCTTGAACTCTTAAATACTCAGTTTATAGAATAAACTTTTTGTTCTTTTGAAAGATTCTACCTTCAAATTTTGAAGTTTATTCTTTCACTTTTGGCATGAAAAAGCCTTAGCTTCAACCAATTTTAAAGAAAATATCCTTTTTTTTTTGCATAAGGACTTCATAGTTGTACATAATATTGGCATCATATTCACGGGATTTAGGGGAATTACTCTTGAATTTTGCTATACTTTGGAAAGGCCATGCAAAAAAACCCTTGAATTTGTGAATTTGATCCAAGATTTATGAATTCGAAAGGAGTATTTGTAGTATTTTTCCCTATTCTTCCAAGATGCAATCTCCTTTGTTCTCAGGTAGGAACTCCTTTTTAGAAGAGAGGGATTGGGACCACGTTCTTAAGATCGAATTTGACTCCTTCAAATACATCCACAACTTGTAAGTTTCATGTCCTAATAAATATTTTTCTATTCCTTTGTACTTTGGATGTGTAGTTTTGTAAAAACATATAGATTGCGTCTCTACTAGGATTGTTGTTATAACCCATTGAGTAGAGAGACTTTAAATCCTTAATTATAGAATTATATCTAGTTCTAGAAAAAAAGATTTCAAGGGAGTTTGCATGCATGGTCTTTGTTTCGGTGCTAATTGCACCATGTCAAGTTCCTCAGGTTTGTAACAGAAACTCCAAATGCCACGGCAGACACAGGAGGACGAATAGATTAGACACAGGTTGTGGATGCTGGAATTTTGGATCAGAGATGATATATGAAAGGACTGACAAAATACATGACAGAGTTTGTGAATATTCATTCCATATCTGGTTCTCTTCCTCCTACTTATGAGAAACAATTTGCGGGCAGTGACAGTAAGTGCAGCTACTATGCTCAAGGGCATTGTGTCCGAGGCAGTACTTGTCCATGCTTGGCGTTGGGCCGCTGTTCGAGGGCAGACTTAGGAGAATCTGTTCTTCTATATGCACTTTCATCATCATGTTCGGTATATGTGAGTGGAGGCCTTCGATCAGTTCAGTTTATTAATGGCGCTCGAATTTGAAGAAGTTGGATTCCTTTGCTTGAGCAGACAGAAGTTTGATAGGCAAAAGAAGGAGATGAAACGAGAAATATTTCGGAGGTTTATGGAACGCTACATTTAGCGGCTGAGTGGCGAAGTGTTTTTTTTAGCGTATGTGATTTTTGATTGTTCTAAATTTAGAGTGGACACTTTTAAAACAGGAGTGCAGTGAGATGAGGGCCATCTCAATTTGTTTTTCTGGCATACCGCAACCTCCGTACCACGGACACCTCCGACTGATGGACATCATCGATTACGGTCCACTAGACGCTCTTACGTTCGGACAGATCTAACGCCTATCGCTTCTAACTTTAACACTGGCGCCTCCGACCATCCATCATCCTCCAGTAGCTTCCATCGAGACTGCGCCAAGCTTCCTACAGTAGCTTCCATCTAGACTGCGTCTCAATTCCGGTTAGTCGTTATCCATCAATTTTCATGCTGTTCCTCGTTTATCACGCATAACGATCCTTCTGACTATGGATTCTGAGACTAGTAATGTTTTCAATACTGCAACATACGACATATGACAACTTTGGGCGTCATCTGGTATAAAGTTTTGACTTGTACATAACTACATAATTATTCCTATGGAACAGATGTTCGCACTTTTCTGCCCTTTTATTTCAAACTGATCGAGTTTTTATTCAATATGTGCCTGTGATGTAGTTGCGCATGTTTATTTGTCTGGATTTGATTCGAGTGCTAATACTGGTGATGACACCTCTGAATCTGATTCGTTAGACAGTGTCTTTGCTTAAGTGTTTTAAGTTTTTTGTGTTTTGTTGCTGTCAGGATTCATTTCGATTTGACAAATTAAATGATCAACGCTTATAACTATCGTCAATTCGAGCTTTGTAGTGGTTGATATTGAATTCTGAGGCAAAAGGTCTGTGATCGGTGCTTGAGAGCTGCATTGTAAAAGTCGAATCTCTTCTTTTTATATGAATGAAGGTTTCTCAAACTTGAATTACGAATTCAATTTATGAATGCTCACCTTTCTCGGAATATAGAAATTGATTGGCCTTTGATTAAGAGACCAGAATTATTTATTTATTCATAAACTTCAACTTCAAATATTTTTATTGAATTGATTGAAGACCTCATCGTACAAAGTTTTTCTTCAGCTTCTATACATTACTTGACATTGAAATTAATTGAAATCAATCCTGCTTTTGAAGCATAAATTTGATTATCGCGCATAGCTTTTTAATCACATTCACAGCCTTTTAATCACATTCACATACTCTACAAGCACCTGTGTGTAGGTCTGGGTCTGCACGACAGCGTGTGGTGTGTAGCCTCTCTCTTCGACTTGTAAACTCCAGTGGGGAGCCCCTTGTCAACGTTTTTATCCTATACGTAACTCCACAACATTGAAAGTTGGGTATAAGAAGGGAGCAAGAGCTCAATGGTTTCCATCATGAGAAGGAGAGTGACGGAGAGAGGCTAGGCCCTCTGTGAGTGCGAGCGGCAACCCTTAAGGGTTGTATGTGAACGTACTTGCACCTCTAAGTGTCCTTCGTCTGTGGTCTGCTTCGCATATGTGAAGACCAGCTATTGGTTCTGATATCAATTGAAATTATTGTCTCCCCATGATCTTACCCTTTTGTCAGAGAATACATATGCAACTGTACGTGAGGTCAATGATTGAGGCAACCAACTTGAGAGATGCGGATTCTTTCGTCCTCCTTGCCATGAGAATATATCCAAAACTCTAACTCTTCTTCCATGTTGTCCACCACATGGGTGCCACTGGGGGCTCATGTGTGACCCCCCTAAGTAAGAGGAGGTTTCCACCTCCTCCCCTTATAACAAACATCACATGATACATCATGCTTCCAATGTTGCATGCCATTCTTGTCAGTGGTCTTCTACATGAAACGAAATTTATGCACAGTCTAGAAGAAAATGGTATATTTGTAATTTATCTTGTCCATGAGGACTGTACCACACACGACCATAAATCAGAATACCACTTAGCATTTAGGTTTTTGATGAATTTATAAGTAGTATCCTAAGATCAAAATACAAATTACTGATCACTTTTCTTGATCACTTATTAATTCCTGGAACCAAAGGGATCCTGGGGAGAAGTGAAACTCCATGTGTTATGCATTAGTCATTCGTGAAGTTCCCAAATCGTAAATATTCATACGTGAGGTATTTTTCTTCTCATAATCTCTATAAAATCATTCCATAGCTGACTATGCCTATGAAATCTGTGCAGCCGATGTTGTCAAAAGGATCAAGTAGAATGGTGGACATGGAAAATCTTAATCTCTACATTCCTCATCGTTTGTATCTAATGGTGGTTGTGTGCTAGGTGGTTTGATCTATGTTTGCTGCATCAATACATCTTTGATATGTCCGCTCCGAAGAAAGAAGTTACTGCCATAATCTTTTTTGACATCCTGTAAATCTTGTTCATGGCTGCAAATATTGGTGATGCAAATAGCGCTTCATTTGAAGAGATTCGTGCAACATTCTAATCACTTGCTTTCTCCATGTGCATTCCATCAAGCTCGGTTGTTGTGATTGGAGCTTGTCAACTCCAGTGGATTCACAATCATCATCTTCAATTGCCGCTTGTGTCGCCTTCGGCTGTCATTGAGCTTCTGCTCCGATAATTTCCCGGAGTGGGGAAATTGTTGTTTTCATGCCTCGAACCTCGATGATGTACCCTGATGGTTGCGACTACCTCCTAGAGGTGTTGCACATCGATCTTCCAATCTCCCCCCATACAATCTGCATGAAATTAATAAGCATCCTCATAGTGTGGAGGAGCTTGGGTATATCAGTAATTGCTGTTTTGGGACTCCTTATGGTTGAGGCTGTCCATCTCTGAAAAACAGTTATGAGACATCGAGCTGTCTAAAAGTTTGTGCTCTCCGGTGTGTGTGTGTGTGCATGCCCGTGTGTTTCTATGGATTGTGTGTATGACAGAACATATATTCATCTTTGATTCTACAAACCTTGTGGAGCGTGGAGTTTGCTCTTGAAGAATAGTTGGACCCACGATTCTTGTTCATCAAACCAGACTTTGATCATCTTCAGCAGTACGATTAACTCATAACCACAATCTCTTTTTATAGGTTAATCAAGCTTCACTTCATTCAATTTTGTTTAATATGTGATGTAATCACACAGTTTATGAGTTGTCAGTTCTTGCTAAGAGATGAACTATTTTGTGAGATTACAAGAAGTTCATGAGTTTCCAGTTCTTGCCGAGCAACGTTTCTATTTCATGATCAAAGATGCTTTCAATTTATGCACCTCTTTGAAAAGATGTTTCTTAAATGAACATATTCTTATGCGTGAGATGCATGGCTCCTTTGTTAGATAATTTTCTGATGAAAACTTCGGTATTTACTAGTCTTTTCTCGAATTGGGCCTGTCATTTGACAACAAACTTTGATCATAAAACTGTCACATAACAGGTAACCAGATTTCTTTCCTGCTATATGAAAGGTTGCGCTTTTTAGGTCCTGATGATGACGATGAGCTAGTAGGCTTGGAGAAAATATAGCCATAGGTTTTAAAAAGATCAACACGCTATCTAATTTTGGAATAGAAATATCAAGTGGTGATCCATCTACTGAAAGAGACTCAAATCTTCCATCCGAGAGGGAAATCCCCAGCTCCCATGCCCATATGCAAGCAGTTTCAGAAGCTTCCCAAGATAACACCCAAGTCAGTGTAGTCGCAACTTCATCAATGAAAGAAACACCCACGAATCCCAAGTCTTCAGGATCCCCATCACAATCCCCTCAAAAATGCCCCAGATGTGAATCAATTGAAACTAAATTCTGTTACTATAACAACCATAACAAAAAGCAACCACGACACTTTTGCAAGTCCTGTCAAAGGCACTGGACAAGAGGAGGCGCACTACGAAATATACCGATTGGAGGCGGTTGTCGAAGAAATAGGAGGATCCGTCCTAAATCAGCTTGGTTCTCAAATGTAAGAGGTATGTTTCAGCCTCTTTATACTTTAGGGAGCATAAACATCCCAATATAATCTGGTGGTGATCTTACTAACAGTAGCTTTCTTTTCTTTTGTTTTGCTTTCTCCAACTGTGTATATTGGAGATACAGACAGTCATACAGCAACACTATTCAACCTGGAAGCATTAACAAAGATAAACGATAGTATGTGTGGTACACCATGGATCCCTTCACCTCTACAGATACCACCACTTCAGACCCACACAGTCGCACAATTGCAGACTAACATCCTACCATTGCAGAGTCACAACCTCCCATCACTGCAGCCTCAAAGCATCCCACAGTTTCAAGCTGCCAGCCCGCATGCGCCCATCTGGATAAGTAACTGCAGAAAATCAGACCTGCCTAGTTCTGAAATGCAGATACATAATCCTTCTACATGTAACTTTGTTCAGTTGTCAAGTTCTTCGATGAACCTTAGAACAATACCTTCTATTGACATACATACTACTGTACATGAGCATTCTGATCAATCATTAGTCAGACTGCAACTCCCAATCAATCAGCTAGTGTCTCCTATAGCATCCTTCCCTAAGGATCAATTTTCAGACGAATCTGATATGAAATACAGGCCACCCATGGCTATGGGCATGTACAATAATAATGATT
>CM035439.1:105359190-105494190 GCA_020310875.1 Ceratopteris richardii | reverse complement strand
CCTGCACAGATATTATACCCATAAATCACAAATAAATCTGAGCAATTTTTGCTAAATCTGGTGACAATAAAACGCTGTCCAAAAGCCAAGCATATCAGACCCTCTCAAAGTTATTGATTTTATTCAACGCTAATATTCGATGTGTTGGAATATGAATAGCCTTGCGTACCACATTACTTGCACCCCAACCAATGGCTCCAGAAATGCACATTTCATGAGAAGCACACCTATAAGTGTGTTCCCAACCACCACTGCTTCCACTACCATCATTATAACTATCTCCAAATTTCTCATCTACACCATTGCTACCGACTGCAGATGAGGAAGATGATGGGGGACTGCGCTTATGGAATCCTAACTCATTGACGTTATATTCTCCACATGATCTAATTAAGAGGTAAGGTGTTCCACCAGCTGTTACCTGTGATTCTCAAAAAATCAATCACACAAATGTTATACATCTTTGGCCCATAAATACGAACAGAATTACTTTTTGGAAAACTTTTGGAGATTGTTATCGAAATGTGCTATCAAAATGAATACACTTTTGAAGTATCCTGTTTTGAAGTGTGCTATCAAAATGAATAGACTTTTGGTATCGTCATGTCAACACTTTCTCAATTCTCACAAAACAGAAAAAACCAACGTACACACGCAAAAGGGGCTTTACTGTCTGACACAACAAATTGAATTCATTGACATCTTTGGCCCCGAGGAGGTCCTACGACATCATGACCAGAGTTGGCCATAATTTGGCAATGAAAAGCTAACGTTATCATATTTTGACACAGAAGAATCTCATTGATCTGCAAAGTAGTACTTGTAGGAAGCAGTGGCATCAATGGACATGTCTGGATTATAACTGTTATATGTGCTGATCAACTGCTACAGCTTCTTGCGAATCTGCTCTAGACCAGCCATCCATCTCTCTCTCTCTCTCTCTCTCTCTCTCTCTCTCTCTCTCTCTCTCTCTCTCTCTCTCTCTCTCTCTCTCTCTCTCTCTCTCTCTCTCTCTCTCTCTCTCTCTCTCTCTCTCTCTCTCTCTCTCTCTCTCTGTGTGTCTGTGTGCGCGTGCGCGCGTCGCTGACAACTCTACTGAATCCTGAGGCTTCTCAACAGAAACGAACCCTCAGCTTTTAACAGAGAAAGAAGCGAATGGCAAAGACACGCCGCTGGTGCTGCGGCGTCCGACAAGCAGCGTCTATATCAAAAGAAGAAGAAGCTCAAGCATCCAGAAAGCATGACGGTTGCTTCGCGTAATCATTCAGGTCCATCATCAAATGTCGGATATCCTGTCGGTCGCAAACATACTTATCTTATTCGCTGTCCCGAGCACAGAAGCCATACGGAAATGCATATGTCTTATTCGCTGTCCGCGGCAGAGAAGATGTAATCAGACGAAGGCAAGAGGAGGATGTTATGTCACTAAATCCTTCTTCGAAGGCTCGGTCATGTAAGCCATAAACAATAAAGTTTTCCATCCCGACTTGCATGGCATGTGAGTTTCATGTATTTGACAAGTGATCTATGCAAAAACTTCCGCTCTGCTTAACACCCCTAGAAATATAACTAAATTGGAAGTGACGTATGCAGCAAAACAAAGTGAGTTATTAACAAAAACTAATTGTTAAACTATTACATGCAGAACAGTCGACGTACATGCAAGGAGTTACTAAATGTCATGGGTTGCTTACATGTCAATCTTACAAAATTAGAGCCTATTGTTGAAAAAAGAAAAAGGAAAAATGAAAGATTACAAAACCACTTTTTTTTTCATTTTTAATATATATATATATATATATATATATGGGTTGCTTACATGTCAAGTCTTACAAAATTAGAGCCTATTGTTGAAAAAAGAAAAAGGAAAAATGAAAGATTACAAACCACTTTTTTTTTCATTTTTAATATATATATATATATATATATATATATATATATATATATATATATATATATATATATATATATATATATATATATATATATATACACACTTTGCACGAGGTATGATGAGAGCTATGATCATTAAGTTACTATTAAAAATATTAAGTTAATGTTCATAGCTTTCATTATGTCTCGTGCAAAGTCTGTGTGTATGCGTGTATATATATATATATATATATATATATATATATATATATATATATATATATATATATATATATGCATTTGTGTGATTTGTGTGTGTGTATATATATAGTGTGTGTATGTACTTCTACCACTCTATTGAAGACAATTCCATAAACTCTGAGAAACTCTTTTATGTTATGTACACTTCAATGTGAATTTAGAATAAAGAGTCTTCGTTTCATTAAAAGATATGGACAGTCTCCTTAATTTTAAGAAGTCTTCTTTATTTTAAGGGAATAACTAAAAGCCATTTTCTTATATTGAGATTTCTTGCCTTATTCCTTCATTTTAGATTTGGAAAAGGTTTCTATGGGTCAGAACGCTCTATCTCTAAGGCTTCGCGTTAATATTTCTCTCTAAGTCTCGCAAATACATATTTTTTTGGGAGGTCTCTGTGTCTAGGTTCCTTTGGTTCCACTTAAATCTTATTGTTTAGCAAATACATAGTTCTTTTGGAGGTCTACGTGGAAGTAACACCCTAGGTTCCTTTGGTTCCACTTAAAATATTGTTGTTTCCCTTTGTATCTCTTGACTGTAGTTTTTGTTCTTTCTCTTTTACCGAGGGGCCAATATCGGCTAGAAAAATCCTTAGGAATAATTCATGAAAATAGTTCGTCATGACATTAAATCCTTTTGAAAATCGTTGTTGTCCTCAACTATAGAATAATGAGAGGAATATGTTGGTCTTGTTTTCTTTTATTCTTTTGGGATAGAGGATCCCTTTTAATCCCATCAACATCTGTTGGGAATTGAACTCACGACCTCCCGTTTAGGATTGCGATGGGCTAACCACTTGCCTCAAAAGCCATGGTTGAGGATTACTTCCTAATCCTCTCTCTTAAGGCATGGTTCAACCATCTCCTACTAGGATTATGTGACATTCCTTTCCCCTTAGACTGAGCATTGCCCTCAATGCTCACTTGTGGACCCTTTTGACTCTCTTGGACCCACTTTCCATGCATGAGCGCTTCCACCAACCTCAAACTCGAGCACATGGACCAAATTTGGACCTATCCCACCCTCTGTGGGTGCCCAAATACCCATGCGCCTTCATCTAAAGCTAGTTTCACACTCATCACGGATAAGTGCTTTTTTCAAGTGCCCACGAATGAGGCGCGAACCTCCATGTTGCCCAATTTCTCAACTAGGCTTTGATACCAATGTTGGGAATTGAACTCACAACCTCCCGGTTAGGATTGCGATGGGCTAACCACTTGCCCCAAAATCCATGGTTGAGGATTACTTCCTAATCCTCTCTCTTAAGACGTGGTTCAACCATCTCCTACTAGGATTATGTGATAGCATCATTTTAAAGTAGTTGACCAAACTAGTTGGTGTTAGGGAGACAAAACTACCAGAAGCATGTCTTAACTATGGATCTTATCCCACTAGCATGATAGATTAGCCAATTTATTTGGCACTTGGGGGAGAGACCTTATCGCAAGTATGAATCCTCTAGATGCATATACTTTTATGTCATTCAACTACTCACTTAATATATAAGAAAAGTTAAACGATTAGAGAAGTAGAAAAAGAATTCAATTTAAACATATGTATAAGTATATTGACTAATCTCCTAGAGTGCCATTGTAGTCATTTACAAGGATCTTATTATCCTTTGATTGGATAACCTGCATTCATTTATCATCTTTAAATGAGTAATGTTTGAATTTAATGAGATAATTATGTATGAACTTACCATTCCTAAGAACCTTATCTTCATGTCATAAAATAATCTTCGATTGGAGAAGTTCCTCTTGTCCTTCAAATGGAGGAGGATCCTCAATCATTTCTTCTTTGATTGGTTCACCCTTGTAAAAATTTGACAAACTTACATGAAATGCATTATGAATGTGCCAATGACTTGGTAGTTTTAACTTGTAAATTGTTGCATTAATTGACTCCAAAAGCTGAAATGGGCCATAGTATCTTTATGCTAGTTTAACATAATACTTTTGATGTCTTGTATCTTGTCCTTGCCAATCTTTGCTCGAGGTGTAACTAAGTTGGGCCTCGGGGAATTTTAATGAAACCCATTCATGCTTCTTAAAAGGAGCCTATTATCAAGGAGGTGGTAACCATCCACAAGTTTTGGTATGGTTCTGTTTCTTTCCCAAGAGTTAGGATTATATGATTTCCTTGAAGTTGCTATCAATAGCATAAAGATAGATCATTGTGGGTTGTTATTGATACTAAGATTGATATTGGGTATACCGGATAAGGTGTCAACTACCTTATTGTATTTTCCAAGAATGTGAGCTATATTATGAAATCGAGAAAGGAAATGAGCCCACCTCGTTTGCTTTTTGGAGAGTTTTTTCTATATCATAAAGTTTTTGAGACTTTAATGATTTGTCCTTAGTATGAATGGCATTGCAGGCAAGTAATATTTCCATGAATCGAAGGCATGTAGAAAAGCAAGTAGCTCCTTTTTGTGAATGCCTAAAGATTGTTCTTTGAGTTTCAATGTGATGTTTGTGGAAATTGTCTTTGGGCTTTTTTATTTCAAGAGGGGCATGCAATTTCTTATGAGAGTGGGTGAGAATTTCACAAGCTTCTCTTTTGCTTAAGAGAAGCAAAAGAGAAGCTTGTGAACTTTTGCTTAAGAATTTCACAAGCTTCTCTTTAAAAAAAACCCAAAATTAGATTAAACTAACAAAACTATAGAGGGATGTATCCTTCAAAATCACTTACGCAAGGGAAATAGTTTTGATATAGGATGTAGGAACAATACATAGGACCATAGTAGGAGGGAATACAGAAGAGGCCCTCAGCCAGATGAGAATATAGGGGTAGGAGCACAAGACCGGGCATAAGGACAGGCAAGGGAAACCTTCCAACATTTATGTTACTATGGTGGGAAACTTGGTAGATGTCATCTGCATAATTATAATTGGGGGCTTCTGTTGGAATCAATGTCATATTCTCCACCTTCAGTAGCTATATGATGTGATGTTTATAAACTCTTCCACAACAGGTGGCACCAAAAATGTTGGATAAAACATATGCTTTTCAAACACGTGACTGAGGATCGATTCCCATCGATGAATACAATATGCAACATGAAAACAAAGGATTTTTATTAATTTTTTTCTTTAATATTGCTAAATCTGGTGACATCGATTGCTTGGCATTTCATATAACAATTGTTGAGAGGGATAGATTTTTGGACATGCTCTTCAATAAAGCTCACCGTGGGAGTTAATCATAACATATATAAGGAGGCATAAGGTCACTTCTTGGATTATCACCTCAAGCTTCAAGGCTCTAGCATTAGAGGTCAAAGATCTCTACAAGGAGGTCTACGCTCTTGGAGGAGAACTTAGAGGTGATCAAGGAGGAGGTCCTCTACTTGGAGGAAGTGTTCTCGCACACTTGGAGGAGGTGTGCTCTACATCTAGAGACATCTGGAGGAGTTTGTATCAGCTAACATACTGTGAGTAACAAGTCTACATATCTCCTACTTGTTAGTTCACTAGTTTTTTATTTAGGGATAATAAAAAATTAGGGTTTGTTGTAAAAAAAAATCTCAATTGTTCATATTCTCCATAGTCTCACACACACTCTTCATAGCTCTTAGGCACTTTGCACACAATTTCTTGTATCTAGTTCCTATTTCTTCCTAGATTCAGATCTTGTTGGTTTGTATCATATTCGCACATTGTAATTTGACATTTGAATATAGATAGTGTAGATGAGCATCCTAGCTTACTATACACTTTGAAAAGCTTGTCTATTCTCTCTCTATCTCTCAGTCATCTTCTTTTTTAGTAGTGAGGTGTGTATGCTAAGGTTCTTGTGTTGGAAGATCGTGTAAAACTATGATTATTGTTATTGAATCCCACCCCACTTTGAACATTTGGTATCAGAGCATAGTTGACATACATCCTTAACAAGATGAGTGACTATAAACTTGAGAATGAAGACAACCTTGAGGGAATGTCTAATTATCCAATATGGACTTTTATGATGATGAATCTGTTAGTATCAAAGGACTTATGGAACATTGTCAATGGCACTTATCCAAGGCCAAGACAAGTCGGAGAAGATGTTGCTTCATCTTCTAGAAGAACCCTTGTTCCTATTTGTGCTCAACAAGAGGTTAGTAAAGAAGAAGGAATCACTTCATCAACAAGAGGTTAGTAAAGAAGAAGGAATCACTTCATCAGCAAGAGTTAGTGGTACTACTATCAGATTACTTCCTATAGAAGGGCAATCTAGATGGGATGCAGGGGATGCACTAGCACTTTCATATATTGCTATAGGAGTCAAGATGCATATTATACCCCAAATTAGGTCATGCAAAACCTCTCGACAAGCTTGACTGGAGTTGGTGAATCTCTATCATAGTAGAAACCTACTAGGAAAGCTCAACTAAGGAGATAGCTAGCCAACACAAGGATGAAAGTTGGAGAATCAGTTCAGTCACATATTTTGAAGCTCAAAGATTTACGAGATCAGATACTCAATGTTGGAGTCAACATTTCAAATGAAGAGATGGTAGACACACTTCTAAACTCACTTCCATCTACATCTCATGCTTTTGTTACTTCTTTATCTCTCTCTATAAGAGATAGAAAACTTTCATTTGAAGAGCTACAGTTCTCGTTACTTCAAGATGAAGATCAACAAAAAATTATGGAAGAGAATGATGGAGCCATGTTATCATCATCGAAGGGAAAGAAGAAGAAGGAGGCAAAGGAGGAGAAGTAGAGTCACCAATCCAAGAAGGAAAGTAAGTCTTCTAATCCCAAGTCTTCCAATCCAACCCCGAATGCTTCCTCTACACCCAAAGAAAATTCTTCGACTACATCTGATTCAAAGAAAGGAGTATGCCATTACTATAAGAAACCAGATCATTACATAGAAGAATGCAAAACAAGGATTTTTAATGATAAAAGAAAGCATCAGGGAATAGTGTTGAAGATGATCCAAAACTTGAATCTTCAAAGGTAGATTCATATGCATGTGTTACTATTTAAGAAGTAGCTTTTGATCAGTCAACAATAAATGCAATCTTAGATAATCCTTGGATTTTTTATTCTAGAGCTAGTAACCATATGACATGTTGCAGAAAGGTATTTACTTACCTTTCTGTCTCTTTAGGCAGAAGAGTAACCATTGCAGATGGTCATGATTTAGATGTTTTAGGTGTTGGAGAAGTGAACCTTAAGTCCATAGTAGGTGGAAATTTCACAATTTCTAATGTTGTTTATGTTCCAGACATGAAGAAGAATTTGCTCTCTATCTCTACTTTCTTGGATATAAAGTTGCTTTTAAGAAAGACTCATGTTAAATCTTCTCACCTGATGAGGAGCATTGTCTACTTCAAGGTGAAAACAAAAGTGGCATGTTTGTGTTATTCAAAATTATTCATGCTAATGTTGTTAAGTCTACTACACCTAAGGAGAACATGAAGTTATGGCATGCTAGATTTGTTCATATTAGCCACACAGCTCTCAAGCATATCAAAGATCAAGGTATGGTGGATATTTTACCTACTTTTGCTTTACCAGATGATGCAAAGTCATGTGAAGGATGTCTTGAAGGAAAGCTTCACAAACTAACTTTCAAGAAGCATGGATGGATACATCACAGCCATAAGGAAGTTGCAGATCATATGTTCAGATGTGATTGGTCCAATGAGAACAAATTCTATTCAAGGTTTTAGGTACTTTGTTACTTCTATTGATGATTTCTCAAGATATTCTTGGATTTATGGTCTTAAGGTGAAGTCAAAGGTTTTTCCTACTTCCAAGAAGTTCTTAGCTATGGTTGAAAATGAAAGTCAGTCAAAGATCCAGATTTTGAGAAGTGATAGAGGAGGAGAGTACATGTCTAAAAACTTTAATTCTTTTCTTGAAGATAAAGGTATCTCTCATCAACTCACTATTGCTTACACTCCATAATAGAATGGTGTTGCAGAGAGAAAGAATAGGATACTTGTTAAGATGATGCATAGTATGATGTCATCCAAAAAGCTTTCTCCCAAGTTTTGGTTTGATGCAATACATACAACTAATCACATTCTGAATAGGTCTTCCACAAAAGCTTTGAAGGTCATCACACCTTATGAATCTTATTATGGGAAGAAACCCAATGTGAGTTACTCTTAAGTTTTTGGTTCCCCAACTTATGTTCACATTGAGAAGAAGGATCGTAGTAAGCTTGATGCAAAAGCCATGAACGCCATCTTTATTGGTTATGCAATTGAAAGAAATGGATATAGATTCTATGTTCTAGATATAGGTGATATCCTACTCTCACGCAATGCATATACTGTAGAAAGTTATATTTATTATAGGATTATAATATTCAGCCATACAAGGGGGGTGATGAACCTTCTCAAGCCCTAAGAGATGCACTTGATAACGGTGAAGAGAGAATTTCGTTACCAACATCAATACCTAGTCCATCATCACTAGCTCTTGATGTTTTGACTTATGAAGTTGGAGAAAGTTCCAGAGTCCTAGAAGAAAGAGATATTGAAGAACCAGAAAGGATTCCACCACTTTTTCAAGAATATGCCAAAATGGTTATATCGAACCTAGAACGACGGTCTATAAAGGAATGCGTTGGAAGAACCAAAACTCAAACAAGGAAATTGTAAGAAAATAAGAACATAGCAAAATAGACCAGTAGACAGGGTTGAGAGAAAAATGCAGACAAAGATAGATGCAGACTAAGAGATAGAGAACTCAAATTCTTAGATTGCCAAGCATAATGCAATTACAATGATGGTGTTGTCCACCTGTGCACTCCCAATGTGGAGCTTAGATGGCGATCTAGATAGACTCTAGATGAAGGGCTTACTAGTGCGCAATGCTATGTAAAGCTCAACCTGAGCCATGCTTATATAACTTTTACAAGGGGAGTCGGTATAGATAAATGCAGGCGGGAGATACACAACAGTCGACAAAATATACAATCCAACAATATCTCCATGACTAAAAGTCCTACCGCCTCGGCCCTACGAGCCAAGGGATAGGCCCCCTAGACCCCACAGAAGGGGCCAAGCCCCCCTTTGCACTCCCCCCATTAAGGTTCTATGGGGAATTTGTGCAACACCATAAGGCCTTTATTTTTGCCTTGAATGGCAACCCCATGGCCCATAAGTTTATGCCATGCCTAACCTAATGGCTAGGCTCACAAGGCTCATCTATAACCATCAATGGTCATACATATTGAAGATTGGAAGTGCTACAGATTGGAAGATTGAAGATTGATGTGCAACAGGTTCAAAGATCAATAAAGAGTATGAAGACCTGAAGACTACAGACTGCAGAATGGTAGATTTTTGTAGACCTGGAGCTTCTCAGAAGTCAAGACTCAAGCTTGAACCAGTTCAGTTATGTATGCTCTTCTTTAGCTTTGTCGAGGACAAGAAAGTCTAGGGAAGGGAGAGTGTTGGGTTGTAGGGTATGCACACACCCTCAATTGTGCATGAGAACCCTCATTAGACCATGAGAATAACCCTTTTTTGTATATATGAGTGTCACATATGGACACTCTCCTAGAGCACTTTTTAATAATTCTCTTATACCATAGTGAAGAGGTCTCTCATATATCTCACCTTTTTGGCCCTTCTAGGACATTCCTACGTAAAAATCCCATGCATGGAGTTTCTTGGGATTTGGTTGTTACAAGACTTGATTTTAGAATATCCTAGAAGATATGTTAGTTAGAGAGAGATCCACTTGTTGACTTTTCAAAGAAGCACATGGGGAATAGAGCTTAGCTTATAAATAGAAGCTCATTTTTGTAAAGGGGGGAGCTTTTGGTCGACGTGCTCTCATGTAATATCTCTTCTCAATTGAAGATGCTCTCATTTACTCTAAGAAGACTATTTACATTTACATGTATTGTGTCTTGTGAGTGTGTGAGAGTGGTGTGTGTGTGCCATGCATGTCTCTCCTTTGTGTGAGTAGAGTAGTTGCATTTGCTTGTATTTTCCTCATGGACTAGGATCCTTGCCTCCATATTCTCCTTGTTTTCAAGCATGTGGCAAAGCATGGGGTTGTTGCCAATGGCTTGAACATGTTGGAGGTAGGGGTGGATGAGAGGGGAGTCACTCTTGAGCTTTCCTTCTTGCTTCCATGCAAGGTGGTGAGGGTTTTGTTCTTTCCTTGCTACAACCTCAACAACAAGGACACGAGGCTAGAGACTTCAAGTGTGACAACCAAAGTTGCATGGCCATTGCCAAGAATCTTGTATTCTATGCACATACTAAGCACGTAGAAATTCAATATCACTATGTGCGTGAGTTGATTGAGGTGAGGTCATGGCTATTGTCCAACTTAAGAAAATGGAGCAAACATCTTCACCAAGGCTCTTGGGAGAGAGCAACTTCTTTGACACTTTCCAAAGCTTGGGAATGAACCAAGGAGGTAGTTCACTGCAGGATAGACATTGAGGGGCAGTGTTAGATACGCTCAATATTCCACCCTCAAGTGACCACAAATGATCCATGGTGCTCTAATTTGTAAGGCCTCCAATATGAGGGGAAGCCATTGTGAGAACCTGGACATTTGTGGAACCCTAACTTCTAAGTTAGATGCGGTCTTTTCTTCAATCTGAAATGCTTCTGTCTTCAGAGCTGGGGGACACAATCCCCATGGGGGCAGTCAGCCCAACCCTGTAAATAGCGGCCTCTATTGCCAGATATGCAGTAATCCTGAACAAGTCCTGACAAACACAAGTCCAACAACTCCATGGACAGACGCAAAAACAAGACAGAGCAAGAAAGGAACCAATTGCCATAAGAAACTGTCGCATCTTGGAAACCTGCAATGAACTCATGCAGCCATGTCTCAAAGAAACAAAGCAATCCTTGAATATGTAAAGGATTGCCAGAGCAGTGGAGGTGATCTTAACAAGACAGTTGTGCCATAATAGCCTGAAGACCAAACAAACTTCATATCATCCATAGTAACTTGAAAAATTAAGCACTCATAGCAGTCCTAGCATCAAAACTGTCCCAAAGATTTCACCAGATGGCTGTGAAAGTGGACACAATCCCTAAAATAGGGCAGTCACACATCCCAGACAAAGTGTTCTGTATCGCCCAAGTCCAATTTCGAACTACAGACCATGAGTAAACGCATGCATTGTACTGTCATGGAAGTTGCATACAGGTTTGGTATCGTCCATCAAGACAATCATTAATCATCAAACTTCCCTACTACATATAGATTGATAGAGCCAAAAGCAACAGCAAGCTCCAAAGCCAAGATCCACCTTAGTTTTTTCTCTACTGTAATGGAGTCATGGAATCAGTAGAGGTCATCCCAGAGGTCATCAATAGAAGCCACCTTCCATGAGAGAAGAAGCCAAAAAGAAAAAAATCATCAGTTTTTCTAGATTTTTGATGTGGTTGGCCACTTATGGCCATACTGCAGTTTGCAATTCCTGAAAATTCCAAAGTATCTGCTTTCCTGCTTCAAGCTTCAATCATGAGAAGTGACAGAAAGGACATACAAAGATGTCTGGCCACACATGCATAAAGAAGACCAGACTGTTGGTGCTTTACACAATGTCATTCCAATTTTTGTCCTGTTGTCAGCACAAGATCTGCCATTCTAATGGCCAAAGGACAATATAGATACCATAGTGATCATTAATTGTATACCTAGTGCTAGCAGCAGCAACATTGTTCAATCCTATATTGGCAAGGCTTTCCTGTAGCAAAGGGTTGCAGACACCCCAAAAATAGGCTTAAGGTGATGAAGTCTCGACTTTGATGGTTCAGCACAATCCTCTCTTTGAGCCAACTTTAGATTGTAGCATAGCTCTATCCATGCTCAAGAAATGCCACATCTATTCCCATGGTGCCATCACACCGTGTTGCTGCAACATACTTTGATCACCCAAGAGTAAAGTTCTGTCATATGATATGGAGAGGATGTTGCCTTGATTCCATTCAAGACCATGGTCCAATACATCACAACAGAGCCTCCCATTCCAGTAGCTTCAACCATCCTGAAGAGAATCCTCACAGCGGGGCATTGTGATAATCTAAATATGATACTGGTCATGAACCAAAGAACTGTTTGCCTGTGCTTGGCCTTCAAAACTTCATTGCCTCTTTGTGAGCCCTCTCGCCAAGCAAGACCTGCATATCCAGTGAAACACACAGATATGGATGAACATATACCTTAGAAAATCTCATGATATTTTTGGAGAGGACCACAGGAGCCAACTTTCTGCACTGCTTGACTAGATGTGGAGACCTGAAACCTGTATGCCTTTTGTAGTAGTTCTGGTGCACTTGATGCCACCAAATCCCTCAGCATTATGTGAAGGTTAAGCCACCATTAGCTGTTGTTAACACAAGGGATCAGATGAATGACCAGGACTAGGATAATCAACTAGAGGTGGTAGAGCACTAGCGGGAGGTTCAAGCCAATTGTTTGTTTTGGAGCAGCACCTATTCCTGATAATATTGAAGCAATGCATATCTGCAGAAGCTTCTCTGGATTGTGTCATCCATCTAGCCCTTCAATGGCTACAAGCAGAAGATGTGTGGAACATTCATGGAAACCTGCCTGCTGTCAAACTCAAGTGTGGTATTGCAGGATAACAGACTGTAGCAGATCTAGCAATAAGTGTGCAAGAAATGATATCTTTATGAGATTGGGACACCCTGTCACAACTCCTTTGACCTCATCAATAGGTCTATGCCTGACAATGTCAAAGTGGATAGGTGATGAGAGCTCCATGTGCCAAAATAGCACTGCCACACTTTTCCCTAAATTGTTCAGCCGCAATCTAATAATGGTGATCTCTACCTTATGCGGTGAACCAAGTGTTCCAGAGTGAGGCTATCCATGTTCTATTTCAACAAATGGATCATTGGCACCTTCCCCATCTGAACTTGGTGACAGATAAGGACACATCTTTTTCTTCACATTAAGTCTTTAGTTCAGCAACATCCATGCCAGCTTTTGTCAACAAAAGAGTGCCTCGGTATCCGTTAGTGAGCCACACTTATGCTTACACAAAAACTAAAGCTTGCTTGATTGCCTTGTGACCGTTTTCAAATAGATAACAGTATGGCCACTGTCGAAAAGTTCTCATAAGCCTTCTTGCATCCAATAGAGAAGCACACAGATGCTGATACAGTAGTAGGAAGCACCATCAAGATCTTCAACTTTTATTCCATGTGATCCTACAGAGGTCAGGAGATTTCTGAAGATTCATTCGCCCAAAAACATTTATGGCAGTAGAATCATACATAATCCGATGGCACCTGGCTGCTGCATTCAGGCTTTGAGTTTTCATTCAAGCTTACACATGCATCAACCAAAACAGAAAACATGACCATTAAGGGCTCTTCTTCTCCCAGTTTTTAGTGTCTGCATCATTAAGTTATACAAAGTGTTTTGTTTCTATCTAGTGCACTTTTCCTAATGTGTTATGTGGCTGCTCCCCACACACTTTTTAGAGCTTCCTTCCAAGCGTCTAAAGGAAGTTTGTCCTTTACCATTCATGGATGTGAAAGGTTCATAATGCTCATAGACACTCAGGTCTTCAGCCTTGAAAATTACTTGCCCAGCCGATCATATCGAAGAATTTTCTTACAGCAAACAAGAAGGATCCAAGAATCATCTACTGCTGGAAAATGAGTTAATCCACCCCTAAAAAAAAAACTTATATCCTTATGAACTGGTCCTGCCCTTGAGATTGCAGCATAATATGGTAGATCTCCAAGACACTGAACTGGACGTCTTCAGCTTGTCGTTCTGGCTTCAATGTGTCTGGCAAGAAAGACCCATGGTAGAGGGACCAGAAACTCAAGGCAAAAATCTGTACCCACAACAACAGAAAGGCGTTTAGCAGACAAAGCTCTGTCCCCAGTCATGGATCATAAGAGATGGAGCATCATAACAATAGAGTTAAGGAGTTCAAACTGAACATGATCTTAATCAATCACCATCCTATATAAATTGAGTTTAGTGCTGGAGAAAGCTCCATGGAGCAAGAACGGAGGAAGCCCCCAAAGTCCAACACACATGAATAGCTCGAGACCTCAAGTCCTAGATCACCTACAAGAGTTGCACCTCCGAGAAGTACACAATGCAATAGGAAGCCATCTTTGAATCTCCTTCCCTTCGGGACAGTGTCCAGCTTTTGAGATAACACCTGTCAACTATAAAAAAGGGGAATGTCTTAGGTGAGTGTACTTTCAGACCCAATGAGGAGAAAAAGACATTATCGAGCGAGTATTGCAGTAGATTCCAACACACAGGGGGTGGAATCTTCACAAACTCCACATATCAAGGGGGCAATGGTATGATTAAATATAGGGGGTACCCCGAGTGAGGTGAAGCGCCAATCTTGTTTTGCCCAGGACATGGAGAGGGAAGAAGTTCATAACGAACCCGATGAGGGGAGTTCCAAGCTTGTATGTTGAGATAGAAGCACGAGGAATGACACAGTCCTGCTCGAATGGCACCTAGTGGATGAGTCTTCAAAGTAGGCTCGAACTTGAACGGCATGAGAAGTTGGGCACAGGAGGAGCTCAAGCATATCGAGCAGATGATGAAAGGGGAGTCTTCCAGTTGTGCCACTGTAGCCCCAAAACTTATTTTTCCCCTAATTTTATCTGCCTAAATTCCCCCAGCATCTGAGTAAGAAGATATCCCCAGAGAAAAGGAAGACTGCACCAGTCCAACAGTTTGGAAAAGCTTTACCGACAATATCAGATGAAGTTTCTTTACCTGAGACTCCACAATTGTTCTCCTCCTGAGAGATCGTTGCTGCAGGATCATGCGCAAGAGGGGCATCCCAACACATTGAGACATGAGATGGCTTCATAAGGGAGGAGGGTCACAGATTCAGGTGCCCATAAGTGAGGCCTAGAGAATTCCGAAAAGATTTGGGACATGGGGCACTAACCTGCTGTAGTGAGGCACATAGAGCAGACATTCGTTGGTTAGCAGGTGGCTAGGTAGAAAGAATGTTGTCTTCGTAGAAAGGCTTGATTCTAACAGCACCTGCCACCAGAAGATTCCTCATCTTCGAGCACCGAGAAGCACAATAGTGCCTGCGTGCAAGACCATCGATTGTCACCTTCAAGGGTTCCTTCACCACAGCCCGGTATCACGGGGGAGGAAGAGGTTGCTCGACCCCCCAAGCCATGAATGTGAGAAGGGGGAAACCGTAAGGGATCAACCCAAAACTACCGGTGTAGAGAGAGATTAGGAGGGAGAGAGAGAACCTCCCCCCATATACCCACGTTCGCATTGTCAGTCACCTACTCAGAGCATAGGAGTGTTAATGCTTTCCATTGCCCCTTATCACATAAATGGTTTTCCCTTTTGGCTTTGTTTTATACGAGCATTTTGGTTGTATGGTTCTATAGAAAACAATGGGACTCGTCTATCTAGATACTCAATTTGTTTTTTTTTTTTGTCTGAAAATGAGAGGGAGAGAGGGACAAAAGAGAGTGTACTACCCATCCCCCTTCCCTAGGGTATCACTCAAAAAGAAATGTCAGAGATGGAGAATGATGCCACTGAGTGAATGTGTGGAAGTGTGTATGTGAGAGGGAGAGAGAGAGAGACGTTAGGGGTTGTTTTTGTGCAACAAACAAAAATGAACTAAAAACTACACTACTAAAAACAAGAAATTGGGAGCAAATGGCCCAAAGGAAGGGTGAAAGTGCCAAGCAAGAACTCATATCCTACGCAATTGAGCAAAAAAAATTGCAACACAATACTTTGCCACATGTTCTTGAGCTCTCCAAGTGATGAAAGGCCGACCATCCCTGGCAACGACGCCAAAAAGTGTTGAGGTTGTAGCAAGGAAAGAACAAAACCCTCACCACCTTGCATGGAAGCAAGAAGGAAAGCTCAAGAGTGACTCTCCTCTCATCCACCCCTACCTCCAACATGTTCAAGCCATTGACAATAGCCCCATGCTTTGCCACATGCTTGAAAACAAGGAGAATAGGGAGTCAAGGATCCTAGTCCATGAGGAAAATACAAGCAAATGCAACTACTCTACTCACACAAAGGAGAGACATGCATGGCACACACACCACTCTCACACACTCAGAAGACACAATACATGTAAATGTTGTCTTGGAGTAAATGAGAGCATCTTCCATTGAGAAGAGATATTACATGAGAGCACGTCGACCAAAAGCTCCCCCCTTTACAAAAATGAGCTTCTATTTATAAGCTAAGCTCTATTCCCCATGTGCTTCTTTGAAAAGTCAAAAAGTGGATCTCTCTCTAACTAACATATCTTCTAGGATATTCTAAAATCAAGTCTTGTAACAACCAAATCCCAAGAAACTCCATGCGTGGGATTTTTACCTAGGAATGTCCTAGAAGGGCAAAAAAGGTGAGATATGAGAGACCTCTTCACTATGGTATAAGAGAATTATTAAAAAGTGCTCTAGGAGAGTGTTCATATGTGACACTCACATATATACAAAAAAGGGTTATTCTCATGGTTTAGTGAGGGTTCTCATGCACAATTGAGGGTGTGTGCATACCCTACAACCCAACACTTGTTTGCACAAGTAGATGAAACTTCCAACTGATTTCCTATATCTTCCAATATCAATTGGAGGGTGAAGTATCTTCAATAGATAATTTTGTGTTGACCTCCATAGGTGTAGAAATTTCCTTGCAATCCTCCATGTCGATAGCCTTCAATATCTATCTTTCATACTTTTGTTGAGAGATGAAAATCTTCTCTGCTTCCTGCCAAACCTCAAGGCCTAAGCAATAATGCATTAAGCCCAAGTATGTCATATCAAATTCTCAAATTAGGGCATCTTTTGTTTGTTGAAGAAGAGCATCACCATTTCTTGTAATCACAAGGAATTGCTATCCCTCCTCTCTTTAGAACATACAAGCTAGCATCCGAAAGCACATCTTTTGAAACCTATATCCAAGAGATACTTATCTATCCATTGGTACCATGCTCTAGGGGCTTGTTTCAACCCATATAATGCCTTCTTTAGCTTACGTACCTTGTTCTATGAATGGGGAGCCTCGAACCCTGGTGGCTGAGACACATATACCTCCTCCTTGAGGGCTTCATTCAAAAATGCTGATTTGACATCCATGTGATAGACTGGCCAACACTTATGTGAAGCCATATCTAGTACTACTTGGATAGTAGTCATCCTTGCAGTCAGGGAAAATGATTCACAAAAGTCAATGCCTTCAACTTGTGAGTAGCCATATGAAACAAGTCTTGCTTTGTACTTTTTTAGAGTACCATCAACCTTGTACTTTAGCTTCCAGACCCACTTGGTGCTAATGACTTTACATTTAGGGGCTCAATCCACTAGCTCCCAAGTTTCATTCTTCATGATATTGTTGTATTCTGTTTGCATGGCAGCCCTCAAATTCAGATCATGGAGTGCCTCTTCCACATTAGTTGGTTCCTTTGCTTCTTCTGGAATGAGATCAACCATCAAGGCTATGTTTACAATATGAGCGCTTGCCCATCTCTGTTCCTCTATTCTCTATGATTGCGTCGGTCCATCTGCAACTTGTTCTAGTAACTATGGAATGTGGTTTGCAGAAGCATAGAGCTACCTGACCCAACATGGCAATGGCTTTTCCACTTGGGTGATGAAAGGTTGGCTTCCTTATCTTGTGTAGAAGGGATAACACTTGGGCCAAGTTCATAGTGGATTGGCCCTTTGCCTAATGATAAAGTGGAAGCTCTCTTTCCTCCTCCACTACATGTGGCTTCTCCTCCTTAAGCACCACATCGCGATTCACCATGATCTTCTTAGTCTCACGATCATAAAGCTTATAAGCCTTCTTATCTTGGTTGTACCCTAGGAAGATACATTTGATGCTTTTTTGTTTAATCTTGTTTCTCTCCCTATCTGGAACATGTGCATATCATTCACTTCCAAATACTTTGAAATGGGAAACAAAAGGCTTTTTACGAGTGTAGGCTTCTTGTGCAGTCATTCTATCAAATGCCTTGGTGTAGCTTCGGTTCAAGATGTATACAATAGTGTTGATAGCCTCATCCCAAAATTGATTAGGCAAACTCTTTCCCTTCAACATGCACCTTGTTGTCTCCATGATGGTTTGATTCTGACATTCTACAACACCATTCTGTTGTTGAGGACTATGTCCCGCTCTGAGTTGATGCTTGATTCCCTTACTCTTGTAAAAATCTTCAAACTCTGTTGATGTGAAACTCATCATTGCTGTCTGTCCTAAATTTCTTCATCTTCTTCCTTGTTTCAGTTTCAACAAGCTAACACTACTAGAAATAGGAGGCGTAGCAATGCCCCCCAATGAAAAAAAGCGGGTTTCGTCGCTTATGCGACGATAGCGTCGCATAAGCGACGAAATTTTTTTTTTAAAGAAAAACATGACGTGTCGCATAAGTGATGCAAAGTGTCGCTTATGCGATGCTCAAAATGCCCATCGCTATCTAGCAATGCTCTTACCGACATTGGCAAATTGCCTGCAACACTAGAGCGTCGCATAAGCGATGTCCTAATATTTTAGAGCATTGCATAAGTGACGCTCTGGAATGTAAAAAAAAGAAATTTGATTTCTCCCGGCACATTTGTGCTAGGATTGAGGTGTGGGCGAGCGAGAGAGAAAGAGAGAGAGAGAGAGATCGAGCTACACGTGCACACAACCTCAAGGAAGCACAAAGGTACGCGCACACACACATATACACACAGATTTACACACACATGTACACATGCATACACACGCATATACACACAGACACACACACATACACACACATACACACACATACACACACATACACACACATACACACACATACACACACATACACACACATACACACATAGACACACACATACACACATAGACACACACACACATACACACACATACACACACACATACACACACATACACACACACATACACACATACACACATACACACACATACATAGATTTTCACACACATACACATGCATACACACACACATATATACACACATAGACACATACACACACACATACACACATACACACACACATACACACATAGACACACACACACATAGACACACACATAGACACAGACATAGACACACACACATACACATAGACACACACATACACACATAGACACACACATACACACATAGACACACACACACATAGACATGCACACACATACACACACATACACACACACATACACACATAGATTTACACACACATGTACACATGCATACACACACATATACACACATAGAGACACACACATATACACATAGACACACACACACATACACACATAGACACACACACATAAACACACACACACATACACACATAGACACATACACACACACATACACAAATTTACACACACATACACATGCATACACACATATATATGCACATAGACACAAAGGCACACACATACACACATACACACACATTTACACATACACACACATACACATATAGACACATAGACACGCACACACACACACATAGACACACATGCACACATAGACACACACATACACACATATACACACACACATACACACACACACGTACACACATACACACATACACACATACACACACATACACACACACATACACACACACATACACATGCATACACACACACATATATACACACATAGACACACATATACACACATAAAAACACACACATATACACACATAGACACACACACATAGATACACACACACATACACACACATACACGCATACACACATACACACACACATACACACAAATTTACACACACACATACACATGCATACACACAAATATATACACACATAGACACACACACATACATTTATGCACATATACACATACATGCACATTTATACATACACACACATACATGCACATTTACATAGACACACACACACATACACACATACACACACATATACACACATAGACATACACACACATGCACACACATACACATAGATTTACACACATACACATGCATACACACACATATATACACACATAGACACACACATGAACACATACACACATGCACATACACACATAGACACACACACATACACACACATACACACACACACACACATACACACATAGACACATACACACACATACACACAGATTTATACACACACATACACATCCATACACACACATATGCAAACATAGACACACACATACACACATAGACACACACACACATACACACATAGACACACACACACATACACACACATATACACACAGATACATACACACACACGTACACAAATTTACACACACATACACATGCATACACACACACATATATATACGCACATAGACACACACACATACTGTTATCAGGTCCTTCAATGCACGCACACACAGAGGCAGAAAGAAGACACAGGAATCAAAAATAGAGAAACAATCGACGCGATATTGGGTGCAATCTCCCCTCATGTACTCTGATGGACGAGTCTCTCAGAGTACACGTATTTATAGGTTTATTTCTATTACGTCCTAAAAATAGAAGTTACATGAGGGCCGTCGCTTTTAGAAGCGTCTTTTAGGAAAAACTACTTTATTTACAAAAGGCGTCGCTTTCTAAAGCGAACCACTACTTTTACAACAAGATAAACCTAAATATAACTATTCTAGAATTCTTCGATTTAGTCTTCAAATTTATTTATTTACGTGCATCCACTTGTATCCACGCCCTCATGCTTCTTCACCTGCTAGATCAAACACAACGACATTAAAACCTTCTGGACATTTAAAACATTAAAAATCCATTTAACCTTCCATGATTCCATAAAATACAATATGCCTCCCCGTTGACAAGCAACTGACCTCAGTTGATAAATATAAAAATAGACATGGATGATCAGTCGCATGTCCCATCACTGAACAATATTAAGCATGAACCATGTAAAACACATGCATGGAATCGGAAACTTGAAAGTTTAATGTAATTGGGAATGATATACAGAAATTAAATGATCATAGTGAGGTGATAAGGAGGTCTTATGTATCCATTGTGATTCCTCAAGTGAGTGATTTTTATATTTGACTAAATACCTATGATATTGCTTACCAGTTCGTGTAGTGGTAACGTCATAATCTATTACTTTCTCGGGAATCAATATTTCCGCATCCTCTTCAAGTAAAGGAGGATCATCTAAAATAGGCATGAGTGGTAAAGTACCTTGAAAATATTTCAACAAACTTATATGTAAAGAATTATGTATACCCCAATGAGAAGGTATATCTAATCGAAAATAAGTTTCATTTATTTTCTCAATAATGCGAAAAGGTCCATAATACCGTGGGGCAAGTTTTACCTTAGGATGTGGAGAATAATTTTTTAAATGCCTTTTAATGACTCGTAACCAAACTAAATCATTTTCATTAAATTTTTTGGCTATGCGCTTCTTCTTAATACTATGCATGTAACGTTCTTGACTCTTCCAAATATGCTCATGCAGTTCAACAAGTGTAGAAATATGATCTTGTGCAAAAGAATCAGCCATAGGAATGTTAGTTTGAGTGAGACTCATGGGAGTGGGAAGCTTTCTTCCATAAACAATTTCATATGGTGCACGACCAGTAGTAGTGTGTGGGGTGTTATTATATGCAAACTGAAGTAAAGGGAATTTTTCATCCCAATTACTTGGATTATCTAAAGAGTAACAACGTAATAAATCCAAAATATTACTATTTGTAGCCTCACTTTGACCATTACTTTCAGGATGAAATGTAGAACTAAAGTCTATTTTTTATCCTAGATGTTGAAATAATGCCACCCAAAAATGGTTACAAAAACGAACATCTCGATCTGAAAGAATAACTTTAGGAAAACCATGATGTGGAAAAATACATTTAATAAATAACTTAGCAGCTTGAGGTGCAGTTAAAGTTTTTTTAGAAGGAATGAAGTATGCATGTTTACTAAACCTATCAACAATTGTCCAAATCATATCATTGTGAGATGCAATTGTAGGAAGACCAGTAATGAAATCCATAGAAATCTGTTCCCATGGTCCATCATGTATAGGAAGTGGCATTAATAATCTGAATGGTTTACCATGATGTCGTTTTATATGTTGACAAACAATGCAGTGAGAAACATATTGTGCAACATCTTTTTCCATGTTAGGCCAAAAGAAGAAATCTTTACATGCAGAAATAGTACTTTGTATCCCCCTATAACCCATATATGGTGGTTCATGAATCTCTTTCATAAAAAACTCTTTGAATACTTGTTTAATGCATAACTTGTGTTGGAAATACAAGAATCCATTATGAAATGTGTAATGATCTTCATGATGTGATGTGGAATTATTGAAAGCAATCCATGCTTGTGAAAAATATAGGTCACATGCATAAGTGGAAATCATATCATGAAATGAATGAATCTGAATAGCAGAAATATTATTAATTGAAACAGTAGTTGTTTCTGGGGATGGGAGGTGACTTAAAGCATCAGCTACAACATTAGCTTTTCCTGGGTGATATTGAATCAGATATTGGAAGTTTTGTAGAAATGAATCCCATTTAATATGTCTATCGAAAATCAATGGTTGATGTAATAAATGCTTAATAGCTTGTTGGTCGGTTTTATATAGAACTTTCGAACCCATAAGGTAATGTTTCCAAATCTTCAATGCATGCACAACAACTAACAGTTCCTTATCATATGTACTATAATTGCGTTTAGAAGGTTTGAGTTTCCTACTTTCAAATGCAAGAGGATGATCGTTTTGCATTAAAACAACACCTATACCAGAACCACTAGCATCTGTAACTACCTGAAATGGTTGTGCAAAATCAGGTAATTGCAGAATAGATGCATGGGAAAGTGCATGCTTAAGTTTATCAAAAGATTGTTGTTGGGCTACTCCCCTATATAAGAAAATCCCTTTACAGACTTTTGATAAAAGCTAGCTAATCCTAAAAACAAATGGACATCATTCACTGATTGAGGTTTATGCCATTCTTCAATTACTTTAATCTTTTTGGGATCTACATGAATGCCTTGACTAGAGATGATAAGTCCAAGATACTCTATCTCGTTTTGGAAGAAAAAACTCTTTTCAGAATTAGCATAAAGTTTATTTTTACGTAACAAATCAAAGACTGTTGCTAAATGAGTTTCATGTTCAGTGTCATTCCTACTATAAATAAGTATATCATCAAAGAAGACAAGAACGAAGTCTTGGTATTCAAGGAAAATATTATTCATCATACGTGCAAAGGTGGCGGGTGCATTGGTAAGTCCAAAAGGCATTACCATGAATTCAAAATGGCCATGTTGAGTTCTAAAAGCAGTTTTATAAATGTCATGTGATGTCATTCTTATCTAATGATACCCAGATTTGAGGTCAATTTTACTGAAGACACAAGCAGGTATCTACAACTAAAATAGAGTTTGCATATCTTGTTCAAAATGAAGAATGGGCATTTACTATTGTTTGCAGCTATGACCCATCTTCTCATGAGCAGTGTATGTCTATAGTAGACACAGATGTTTGGTACTTTGATAGTGGGGCAACCAAACACCTTGCATCGCTATTTCTTCAGTTCACTTGAGGCTTCCCCTACACGAAATATTGCCACATGTGCTAAAAACTCCTCTTATTATGCATGGGAGTTTGTAAGATCTTTCTCACTAATGTTCATGGTAGTTTTTTCACATTGTTAGATGCTCTGTATATGCTTGAGATCAAAAGAAATCTATTGTTAGTTTCAACATTAACCAAGATTGGCTTGGTTGTCAAAATTGTTGATGATAGATGTATGCATGTTCTCTGAAATGGTGCTTTTGTTATTGCTTTTGGAATTTTACGTTGTGGGCTATATAAGCTCATAGAATATGTGAAATCTATGAATGATTCAACATGTGCACTTCAAGATTCTCAAGATATCTTACATGTAAAGCTTTGGCATGCATGCTTTGGTTATCTAAGTTTTGCTAGTTTGTTTTCATGCAGAAGTATGAAATGGTATCCTCTCTACCCAAACTTGAGGCACCTTGTAAACATGTCTATGAAGGTTGTATTTTGGGCAAAATGCAGTGTTCCTCCTTCCCAAAAGATGGATCGTTGTGAGCCGCTCATAAATTGCATCTCATTCGTAATGATGTTGATGGTCCTATGCAGACACCTTGATTTGGGAACTACTTGTACTTTGTGACTTTTATTAATGACTTCTCCAAGCATGCATGTGTATATCCATTAAAAACAAAGCCGAAGTGTTTATGTGCTTTAAATAGTTCCTGGTTATGGTTAAGAATCTGTGAGCATGTAAATTGGGCAACCTCCATCTTGATCGAGGGAGAGAATACATGTCTTTTGCTTTTAATGCATTTTTGGTTGAGTGTGGGATAAAACGTCAATATAGAATGCCATATACACCTCAAAAAATTTGAGTTGATGAAAGAAAGAACAAGTCTCTCATGGAAATGGAGAGGTGTATGGTCAAAAGTTAGGCTTTACCACATAGCCTCTAGCTTGAGGTTGTTATGTGTGCAACATATGTGCTTAATAGGCTATCATAGTGCTTCATTTGCATCAGATTGCTATGCAATGGTGTACCTCAGTGATGAGTAGCACCTCCTTTAATGTCAATCCGGGAGGCATGAGGATGGTATGAAGACCTCGAACAAGTGATGGCACAAGTGCGTGGGTGAGGCATAACACACCTGGAGCGATGGTGTCATCCTCATGTCATAAGCTAAATCTAGAGTGCCATGCTCGAAACCTGGGGTGTTTACATGTGGTGCCTTGACGCGACAGAAGACTTTGAATACCATGTGCATCATGTCAAATATCTTGACAGTCATGTGTGCTGCTACATCGTCCATTCGACGTAAGCGAGGGAGCCAGTGGCGAATCGTTGCCATCATGTACCCAACTATTGGTGGTCCTGTGGGTGGCCTAAAATATGGGTAATTGAGCCAATCCTGGCATTGCTTGTTGTTTTGTACCTTAATGGCAAATGCCTTCCAGGAGCGGCGACATGGCAAGGGTCCCCAACATGGGTTGCACTTCAAGTGGAGAGGTGCCTTGACCCAGGTGCTCATCATTTCAGGATATTCTTGTAATAGATCTTGGTGCCAAGTTGGTTGAAAGATGGCTCCTCTCTGCGCTTCCGGTGGCAAGTCTTTAGGCTCAAACTGAGTCACATGAGAGGGTTTCTTGCCTGTTTCTTTTTCTATGGCCAGCTGATATTCCGCCAGTAACATAAAATAAGGCTTGTATTGTAGCTCATGCCCGGATATGTATCTGTGAGGGGCCAAGTGAGCAAAATAAGGAAACTGTAAAATTCTTTCTTCTATCATTGCCATTGCGTGTAACTGTGCCTCTACCTGTGCTGAGTGGGTTCTTCCAAGTTCTTCAATCGTCTTCATCCATGCGGGAGTGGGAAGTTCAAAAGTCATCTGGCCTTCTATCGTGACGCATTCGCCTGGGATGGGTTGAGATTCATATGCTTCTTCAAAAGTTTCCTCCACCAGAATAGTCACTGTTTCTTCCTCTGCTGGTATTTCTGGTGGGGAGTCTAGCCTGGGGGGTGCTTCATATATTGCTATCCGTGATTGAAGAGTTACTACCTGGGCCCGTAATGCATTGAGTTCCTCTAGAATCTGAGGAGAAGGGTCCGTATGAGCTGGCGGTCCTTGTTCTATAGGTGCTCTTAATTGGAGCAATTTGTGGTCTTCTTTGAGCTTCTGGAACTTCTCATTCATGTTGTCGTATTCATCTAGCAATCTTACATGATCATCTAGTAACATTTTCATAGATTCTAAAGAAACAACTTTAAAGCGACTGGGACTCAACGGTTGGTCTGGTTGATCTAGAGCAGCTTCCAAATTCTCTCAGTTCTGTTCCTGTAGACGTTGATTTTCTTCTTTAGCTACTGCCAAGTGGCATCTGAGCAGTCCCATGTTCCTAGTAAGTGTCGCATTGCGAATGGTCTGTGCCCTTAACAAGTTGTCTATGTCAGTGATGGCCTCTTTTGTCTTTTCTTCACTTTCTAGTTCAAGTTTATGTTATGCCTCTCGTAGCTCTTGGTAGCGGGTGTTTAGTGAGGCATTCTCGATGGATAGGCAATTGAGCTGTGACTGTAACTTGTTGGTTGTCTGCTGCAATGTCCGGTAATTGGTTCCAAGAGATGCAAACTCATCTCGCACTTGTGTCATGCATGTGAACATGTGACGAAATGCAGTGTCAATGGTGGGTGATAAAATTAATGGTGTAGTGAATGCAGATGTTGTGGGTGTGGGTGTTGATGCAAGGGGAAAGGGAAATAGGGATGGGAAGGTGGGTGCAGTGGTGACAGTGCAAAAATTTGTTGTGCCTAATTGTGATGGTGCAATAGAGGAGGTGAGTGTTGGTTTGGTGGGTGGTGAGATGTCCATGTCACTGGACGTGGTGTCAAGTGCCGTGACTGTGAATAATGGAGTGATAGTGGGTGCGTGCATGGGTGTAAATACAGGTTTTACAAAGGTTGAAGAGTAATTTACAGAGGGGGTCTCTTGTACTCCTTGGTGGAAAGGGGAAGGAGGAATTACGGTGGGTCGGGAAGGTGAGACTAGGGAGAAAGTCAATGGAGGTGGAAATGGAAATAGTGGTCTTGGGGGTGTAGGGAAGGATGGATGGAGAAATGGACTGGATAGAAGGGTAGAAGTCCTAGGGGGTAGACTAGGTTGAGTGGGTGTGGATAGGGTGAGAGGAAGGGAAGCGACAAAGGCATCTGCTACAGCACTATCCAAAGACGTGGAAGGCCTGGGAGAGGGCAGATGTACAGGGGAGATTGGAGAGATGGGAGGTGAGGGAGGAGCGGTTGGGGTGGTGGGTACTTCGGTCACAGCGGTGGTATGTACAGTAGTAGTGTGGGGCAGGGAGTCGACGAGGATAGTTTCTTCGACCATAGATCTTTCAGGAATTAGGCGTGCTTCCCTGGCCTGTTGGGATGACTGAGCACCTGTTGGTACACGAATGTACTCACCCGGTTTTGATAGTAAATGTACTCGTTGGGGGTCAAACTGCGGAAGTGGTTTTCTCTGTAAATATCTTAATGCTTCATTAGATCCCACTGATTTAACAAGTTCCCCGAAGCCTTTGATGTATACTTCTTCGAAACCGCCTGTGACGAGTTCCCGTTCTATAAGTGCCTGGCTTTCTTCCTCAGATAATTTCTTACGCGCCCAAACTTTTTCCATGGTGCGATATAACTTCTTGATCACCAAGGTGTATGCCGCTGCTTCAAATGTTTCGTCTTCGTGTGTGCTGGTGTCACCTTGGGTGTCGGTTTGCCGTCCTTGTTCATCTGTCTGCACATTCTCTTGGGAGTCGTGAGTGCCCTGTCTGGCTTCATCATCACCCTCGTCATCATCTGTTTCTGTTCTTTCTTCTTCTGAGCTAGATACTACTTGTCCTTGTTGTTGATCCGGGGGAGAGGTTGGGTAGCTTGGACGTTCATATTCTTGAGAAATGAGTTGTCCTTCTGAAAACTGAAATTCACTTGAAAACACATCCTACATCTCGAAATCGAATGTTGTGTCTGTTGGTTTTGCTTCCAAGTTGGGTATCAGAAAAGAAAATGCTTCCGCACCAATAGTGGTGGGAACTTCTACTACGGTGGTGGTAGGTTCCTGAACAGATGTTGGTTGTGAGGTAATCGCACTAGTAGTGCCTTCTGTAACGATAGGTCATGATAATCGTATGCGAATAGGTTGTATAGTTATAGGGGCTTTCGTCAAAGATTGTTCTGGAAAGGGTTGCGGTGATGGTGATTCTGGAACTTGTAGGCATGGAATGATTCCTCTCATGCACTTTCCTGCTCGTCCTTTGCTAGCCTTCCTAGCTTTCTTTGTTGTCCCTTTGAATGCCTTCAACTCCTCGCTTGTCATTGCACGCTGTATTGGCATGTCGTATGCCAAACACATATATACAATTCTTGTAAGAGCGCAACATCCATGTATTACCTTTTTTCTTTTCCATCTATGTTGTGCTAAGTACAACTGATCAATTACCCAGCTTGCAAGATCAACTGTCTGGGGTCCAATACAAGACAAATATAGTCCAAACCAAATGCGCTTGTGGGGCATGGTGAATCGATCCTGAGCAGGGAATGCAAAATGTTGCATACATATCCTCAATGGTTTAGAGAGCTCAGGTGTGATCGCTGAAATATCTTCCCACTTAATGACATCTCCACATTTCATTGGCTCTGGAATCAGCCTTTCTCGCTCTGTTGGAGTATGCATTCCATGTATCTTGATTGCAACTCTAATCAAATCTTTTGTCAAATAAAACCTTTTGAATGGGGGGTCAATGTGTAGCAGATCTGCTACAAAAGATTAACACATTAGTATAGAAATTAATCATGATCCCATTAAAGTGAGATCTCAATCCCTTTCCATGTCCGATGTGTAACCCGTGTAGCCAAGAGTTGTGATATGGTTTATGGAATGATTGTTGCAAAACTAATGCAAGTCTCTAGACACGTACATGCTTCAGATAATGCATACATTTCTTGATGAGATGTTATTACAAGTGATGTTGGGTTATAGTGTGTGGATTTGTACAAGGTTTAGGTGCGGGCAAATTATTACAAGGGTCTTGTTTAGTCAAGATGGGAGTAATGTTAGATAAGGGGGTCGGAGAAGACATCTGGATACGTTTCGGTATCCATTTCCTAAGAGTTTCTGAGTGGGTGATATGTTTCTGCTGAGGGACAAAAGGTGATATCGGATGTGGTGGTGTTGAAGGATGAAGAGATTTCTGAGGGGCATATATTACATGGCATGAGGGTTGAGCTATAATACACTGTTTGGGTACCCAGATCTGCGTGGGTGTGGGTTGCTTCATAAGGTACTTCTTGGCGATCCAAATCTGTCGACTGTTTGTACTCGTAGAAGAAGGTCGAGTAGACGTGGGATACTGCCTCTTATTTGACTTTAGCTTCTTCTTATCCTTGTCTGCATTGTTGAAATCTACAGATGTTTTTTGTCCTTTTGGCACCCATATTTGTCTCGTGCCGCTTGCTTTGTGATACTGATACTACTTTCTTTGTGTAGTCTGATATTGTCGTCGGTCTTGGTTCCTCCGTTGTGGATGACTCCTTTGTAGTTGAGGTTGAGAGGTCGGATGGACACTCTGGTTTGGAAAAGAAGGGAGGTCCAACACTTGCGAAACCTGCCCATTAGGAACTGCTCCGTTTTGTACTATTAATCTAGGCCAGTCCGCAATAAGTGTGGAAGGATGGGCACTGCAAGGTGTTTTGCCCATGTGGCTGCTGATGCAGTCCACCTGACCGCTGATGTAACCCACCTGACCTGCAATGGTCCCCATTTTTCCGCTGTTGGAAGACCGGGGGAAAATATCCTGACAATATTTTATCTGGCTATGATCCATCGCCAAGCTCTCATGGGTTGACTTTGGAGGGAGCGTGCTTAACCGAGGGATTTGGCCAAATATCTTCCGGTCCTCTGTCGCAAGCGTTTCATAGGGTCGCAGGTCACATACCTCAGGCGGAGTGTTGTTAGGGAAATCAAGCAGTATCACTCGCTGCTGATCTAAGGTTCCAATCTGCAAGGAGCCTTGTCTAAGATTTAGGTCCACTGAGTGATCGTATAACCACTCTTGGCCAAGGATTAGGGGTTCTATCAGGTCGTCGTCATGGCACACTAGTAGTTTTGCTGTCATGTTCACGTCATGTATGAGGATAGGAAGGTCCACCTCACCCATGCAAGGGGTTTCCATGCCTCCTAGCCCTATGAGGTATGCCTCAATTGGCCGCATTTCTATTCTTGAGTCCTTATAGTGGGACCATCTAATCGCACTAGTCGCAGCACCTGAGTCAATTAAAGCCCTGAGCTCTTGGCAAGGGTTGTCGTGCTCTAGCCTAACTATAATGAATGGTCTCCTATCCACTATGCTAGGATGAGAGGTTGACTTTACTTGACACATGGCCATGGGGTATCTAGGTGTTGTTTCCAGATGGTTATACCGTTCTCTCCCTAGTCCTTGTCTTCTTAGCTTCATGCGCTTAATGCGTTCTATAGCTTCTGCCTGAGCTTCAGCACGTATCCTATTTTCTTCCTCCTTACGCTTCTTTGCCAACGTGAGTCGTCTAAGCATATCCTTAGTAAGAGGTTCCTGATATAACTTGACTCTACAACCACTAATGTAATTAGGCATTATGTCTCCTTCGAGGGTGGCTAATTGTACTGCTCCACTTGTCGAGAGTCTGTTAATGATCATAGGTCCATAACCTCGCTTTTCTAGTTTCCGTGCATGTTGTTTCAGCATATATACTAGGACTAAATCTCCTTCTTTTAAGCCTTTATCTTTCACATGCACATCAAAATATGCTTTCTGTCGCTTCTTTGCTGCGTATATTCCTACTGCTACTTTCATCTTGATTTCTCCTAATCGTTCCAAGGCCATTATCCTGGATGATAATTCATGCCCGGTCCACTGATGTTCTTGTGCAACCTTAAGGATCAGTATCAAGAAGTCCAAAGGAAGCACAACATTCTGACCAAAAACCATATGAAAGGGATTTGCATTGAGTACGGTCTTGTAGGCCACTCGATATGCGCAAACAGCGTGGTGTAATTGTTTGTTCCAATATGAACGTTTGTTGTTCACGAGTTTCGTCAGTACGTTACAAAGGATCTTGTTAGTGCTTTTAGCCTGACCATTGGCCTGAGGATGATATGGTGCGGACTTCTTGTGAATCACCATAAAATCCTGTAACAAATATTCAATGACTTGGTTTAGAAAGTGAGTTCCTCGATCGCTCACTAACTCTATAGGCAATCCATATCTTGTAAAGACATTTTCAAATAAGAATTTTGCAGTCGTGTGTGCATCATTCTTTTTTGTGGCTTTTTCCTCTACCCATTTGGTAAGATAATCTGTCACAACAATAATGTATTCAACATGTGTACCTTTTGCAGGGGGGTTAATGGGTCCTACAAAGTCTATACCCCACTTAGAAAATGCATGTCCTCCCATCATGGGTTTCAATGGCATTTCATCTCTGCGAGTAGGAAATTGAGTTCTTTGGCACACATCACATCTCTTTACATAGGTATGTGCATCCATGTGAAGAGTGGGCCACCATAATCCTGCAAAGAGGATGGCTTTTATTACCCTATCGGGTCCAAAATGACCTCCTGCAACACCTTGGTGTGCAATCTCTAGTACACTCAAATAATCGCTTTCATGAACACATTGTCTTAAATATCCATCTCGTCCTCGTTTGTATAGAATATCGCCAATAAGTGAATAATCTTGAGCTTCTTGCTCTAGACTTCGTTGTCGTGCAAAGGTCATTCCTTGGGGGAATGTTTTCGTCCTCAAGTATGTCACTAAAGGTTCACTCCATTCTGGTGTGAGAGACACATGATATAATGTAGCATGTTCTACTGGTGGTCGTTCACAACAAACAGGGCATTCTTTACACAACTTGTAGACATCTGCTTCCATAGAAGGCCAATAGACTCCTAGTCTATGCAGAGTCTACAATGTATGATGTTTCGAATGATGTTGCTTTATTGCACCTATGTGTGCTAATTGCAACCAATTCGCATGTTCTGATTCATCTACACAACAAGCAAGAATATTTTGATTATCCTGTTTATATATGCTTCCTGCTATTATTTGATATCTTTGAGACTCGGTAATCTCTCCTTCCTCGATCCTTGTCCTAGGATTCTTGGGTCCGTATGTGAGAATAAGGACTATCGGCTTAGCCCATTCTGGTGCTATCTCAAGGTTAAACAAATATGCATCTGGTAATTCGTCCACTATTCCTTGAGGAGCTTCTCCTGTGGTTAATCTTGAGAGGTGGTCAGCTCTAAGGTGTGTCTTTCCCTTCCTGACTACTACTTCAAAATCATACTCCATGAGTAATAGAAACCAATGTATTAATCATCCCATGTTACATGGCTTATTGAATAAGTACAATAATTCTTGATGATTTGTAAAGAACTTGAACTTATTTGTCAATAAATAATGCCTGAATTTCTTTACTGCGTAGATCATTTCTAATCCTTCTCGTTCCGTCGTGGTATAATTTCTTTCTGCTGCGTTCAACTGTCTGCTCGCATAAGCTATGGGGAGATCTATGTTACCTTCATTCGTGGGTTGTGCCAACACACATCCTATTGCATAGTTGGATGCATCCACATGTACATGGAATGGCTTGCTCCAATCCAGGGTTGTCAATATAGGTGTTGAGCACAAACGTCGTTTAAGTTCAGTGAATGAATTCCATTCAAACTTAGTCAAAAGAGAGTACAGGGGCTTGGCTATGATTGCATACATGTCTATGAATCGTCTGTAATAACCACAATGACCCCATAAATGCCTGTACTTCTTTTACGTTGTTAGGCCTAGGTAGATCTGCAATTACTTTCACCTTTTCTTCATCTGTTGAAATTCCATTCTTTGACACAATGTGTCCTAGAATTTTGCCTTGGTTGGCACCTAAAGCATGGTCCTCTAGGGCCCTGTGGTCTTTGCTGTTTCAATTGGGGCTGTGGATTAGGGCTTGTATACATCACATTGGTGTAGTCGGGCTCCCAACTGGGTTCCAATGGTGGACTATCGTATTGATATGTTTCCACATGTTCTGGTGACTCTGTGTAATAAGCGGGTGGACTATCTACATGAGTAGAGTCAAAACTGTTTGAGTTCGGGTCACTTTCTGTGATCAGGGGTGATGAAGGCACTAAAGCCCTGTTGAGGTTTTCTTCTGCAGCAGCGTATTTAACTGAGATGACATTAGCTAGTGGGGGTGGCTGCTAAGCTAAAACAAGTTGTGTTCTTTGTTGAGCCTGATATGGATAGTTCTGAGGATGCCTTTAATAATGAGGCTGAGTATTATATTGACCTTTATACCTACTTGGTTGTGTGTATGCTTGCAGGTAGTTCTATCTCACTGCCTGTTTGTTGTATGGACATCCTTGAGCCGTATCATTCGTGTATCGTCTCTCAATTGTACAGTATTGGCCACTAGGATTGGCTTGTGGTTGTGTTGCATTGGGACACACATTTGCCATATGATCACCACCACAGGTGTAACAATGCTTATTTGTTGTTAGCCTAGGCATCCGTTTACTAGAAACTCCTAGTTTCTGGGCCACTTTTTCTGCTAGGTCCTCTATCGAGCTGGACAATTTTGAAGATGCTAGAGATGAATAGTCTGAGTCTTTATAGACCTTCGAGAGTTCCAACTCATCTCCTAAGTTGTCTTCAATGTCTATGCAAATTCTTACACATTGCTCTAACGTTCTCGGTTCCTTCAAGTACACATAAGAGCGTAGCTTAGAGCTCATCAGGCCATCTAGAAACAAAGACACTTTCTTGGCCTGTGAGGGTAACTCTTGCATTGGACATCTTTCAACATATTGTCTAAACCTACGTCCTGCAAGTCTAATTGTTTCTTGAGGGGTCTCTTTGAAACTATGAATCAATGAAGACGTATCATGTTTGATTCCACTTTTAGAGAATTCTGTGATGAACGACTCTAAAAAGTGATGGATATCTCTAAATTACCTTTGTTGCAATGGTTGGAACCAAGTTAAAGTGGTATTCTTTAACGTTAGTCCAAATGCATTATATTGCGTGAACATATCCTCTACTTGCTCTGCCCGTAGCACTTGCTTAAATTCTGCAACATGATCATAGGGATCTCCTGTCCCATCAAAGTAGTTTTTCATGGATTTTACTAACTGAGTGGGTCTTAGTATTCTTACGTGTTCACGTGGTCTAGGTAGAGGAAAATCATCTCTACCACATGGTATTCTTTGTTCTCTTTGTCTATCCACTCTGTCCGTGTCTATGGTGGTTCGATCTCTCCCTATGGGATGATTGAAACTTACTTCAGGTCTCTCTTTGTTTTTCTCCCTTTGGTTAGCATGGGTTGAGGATGTTCTTGCCCCTTGTTGGCTCATGTTTACATTTTCTTGAGATGAAGGGAATACCAAATAACCTCTCCATGTGTAGGTATTTCTCGTAGGATCTGGTACTACAAATACTCGTTCTAAAGTTTCATCTAGGTATACAACCTTTCCACGTGTATCTGGGTCCTTGAACTCGTAAATCATGATGGAGCCTACCTCACTAGGTTGTTCCACTCTGTATCTCCAAAATGCTTCATATGTCTCTTTGTTTACGAATAATTCTATGCTTCTGTTATCCTGAGGGATCCACTCTGGAATTAGTACTCTTGTCAGTACAGATTTCCCTCTAGGTGTCCTAGGTTCTTCTAATGGTTCTTTTCCTTGGGCTTTCGCTTCCGTCTCTAATTGAATTACACCAAACTCATTCATATTGTTTGGCTGAGTACTTAAAATGTACATCGCTCCCTCTTTGTCTATGTACGCATCTCTCGAATTTCACCACTGGACATTCCAATCCAATGGGTTGATCAGGATTGTGCATTTTCACCACTTGTCTTCGCAAACCATCCTCATAGATGCGAGCACCTAAGCGGTTGGTTCGGAGAAATTCTAACTGAGTTCTATAGGGTCCTTTGAGTCTTTCCAAATATGCTACATTTGACCCTCCTTCTGGTCTTTCCATGCTAAAAGCCATTTTTGATTCACTCGTATCTGAGCTTAACTCGTAGGGATAACTATTATTCAATTGTTGTGCCCACAAATGTGCAGTAGTTCCTATGCTTGCTTCTGATGATCTAAGGCTTTGTCAGTCTGACTTACCTATATACTTGCCCGATCTAAGGTTCATGAATTTACTTCGCGACACTCTCTGATCGTCAATGGTTCTTTGTTCTTTATTGCTTGTTTCTTTTTAAATGTCTTTAAGTTCTTATCTTGTCTCAATGTATACGTCAAGAAACGACTTTCTGTGGCACTTTTAAGTTCTCGTTCCATCAGACTTAAGTTCTTTCCTTTAGGTTTTCGTATCACACACCTTTACTTTAGTCTTGGACTTGAAAAATTAAATCTCTTGAACTTGATGCATTCTTATCATCATTAATCCAATCCACAATGCTACATTTTATCCTAAGCTAATAATTGGCTGAGGGGGTTGAATATTCTTCCAACCTCAAGTCAGCTGCTTTGAGTGCTCGGATGCCCTGCGTTCTTCACTGCTTTGCCTTGATTGCCCTTGATTGTCCTTGCTAGACCTGTAAAATTCACTGTTAGATCAATTCTCAAATGGATGATCAAGCACTTGAATATATACACTTTTAAAGGTCCCTTTCCTTTTGCCCAAATTTTTAATGCCCCCTGGCTTTCTAGTCCCAAAGATGGTCAACCTCAATTTATCCTTTATAAAAAAAATAAAGTCTTCTTAAAAAAAAACAATTGAGATCACGTAGTACTCGCAAACAACTTTCTAACGAGCTATAAAGCTCAAAAAACGGACTTTGGATGAAAAAGTTATGACCGTTCAAGCCCTCGAGGGTAAAAACTGACAAACAGGTTTTCCTCCAAATATGAGCTGGGAGGTCTCCTATGAGTGCAATCACCTAAACAATTTTCAAAAAATAGCCCCAAATTTGCCCAAAAAATCAAGCCCTAAAAATTGCGTTTGGGGTGGACAATCGCGATGGTCTGAGACAATCACGATGGTCTGGGACTGTCGCGATGGCTCAGGTGAACCGTCGCGATGGCATGGCACAATCGCGATGGTTAGAAGGCGCGAACTGTCACGATAGTATGAAGTGAACAATCGCGATGGTCCGAAGGCGTGAGCTGTCGCGATGGTCTAAAGTGAACAATCTTGATGGTGTAAATGAACCGTCGCGATGGTCTAATAGGCGAGCAATCGCGATGGTGTCGGTCAACAGTCAATGCGACAATCGTGATGGCGTGAGCCCGTCGCGATGGTCACGAGGCACGATGGCTTGAGCCAATCGCGATGGTTCGAATTTCGAGGCATCGTGATGGTCTGAGGGTATCATCGTGATGGTCTAGCTTGCCACGTGGTAGCATCGGCGCGATGGCATGAGCCAATCGTGATGGCGTGGGGTCGACGGGATCGTCGCGATGGTCAAGGACCGTCGTGATGGTTCAAGTGAACCATCGCGATGGCGTGAGACCGTCGCGATGGCGTGAGGCCGTCGTGATGGTCCGGCTGAGCCGTCGCGATGGTGTGACACAATCGCGATGTTGTGAGCCAATCGCGATGGTCCACCAAAATGCAAATTTTTGAATTGCAACAATGGACTCGTGTATGCACTTGTGTTGCCTACCTTGTGGTGTCGTCGCTTACCAAAAAGGCCGAAGTTGGCAGACCATCGTGATGGTCTGACACACACGGCATATTTCTGATAGGAAATGGTTTTTTTACCTGTAGGAAGCCTTCTCAATGCTCTAGAGCACTGTACCTGCAAGAAAACTCAAAAGCACAAAAGCACATACAAGCACAAAAGCTCTCTCTCTCTCTCGCATGCACAAATGAGGGAAAATGAGGAGAATGGGTGGATATGGTAAATTTTTTTATTTTTTCGAAGTGGAAGAAGATGATGCGGTGATGAAGATGGAGTGTGGGGGAGGTGAAAAACACCAAAAACTAAGTAAAAACAACAACAAAAATTGAAATTTTTACCTTCCAACGCCACTTCTTGCTATACTCTTACCATCACACATTCATCCTAGACTCGATCCCCGGGAACGGTGCCAAATTTGGTGTTGCTCTCCCACAATGGTGAGAACCACGTTAAGAAGCTCCACCTCCTTAATGTCAATCCGCGGAAGAGATAGGAGTGATATGAATATCGTGAATATGAGATGAAGTGAGAGTGAATGTGAGAAGCATAGGGATGCACACACACATACGCACACACAATGAAGAGACAAGCAAGACACAATGGAAGGTAGGAAATCAACTCTATTACTCAAGAATACTCTTACAAGCTCAAAGTAGCTCTAAGCTCTTCTCTACTCACACAAGCTAACCTTAAAAATGAGCTTTATAGCTCTATTTATAGTTTTTAGACTAGTTTTGACGGCACATTTAGTGACCGACATAGTTAAAAAATAGGTTCTATGTGCTTTTTGAAAGGGTAAATGGTATCTAAAAATAGCCAAAATTGGTAGGCTCATTCTACCCAAGCTCCTCAAGCTCGAGGACTCCTCGGCTTGCACAAAATGAAGCTACAAATTACAAAAAGGATTTTTCTATGTTACATATGCTACAATAGTGATGAAAATCACTGTTGGAGGTTTTTGAAAAGTATTTTAAAACATATTTGTTTGAAAAAATGATCCGACTGGCTCCCGGCTACTTCGTTGTGCTCTGTCTTCACATGCTTCCGCGTCTTCTATGCCTCTGGCTACTGCCAACACATGGGTTGGTAAGGGTTTTTAATTTGGGCCACGGCTCTTCTTAGGCCGTCCTCATAGATGCAAGCACCTAATCGGTTGGTCCTAAGGTATTCGAGTTGTGTCTTGTAAGGACCTTCAACCCTTTGTAAGTATGACACGCCTGAACTTCCTATGGGTCTCTCCATACCTTAAGACATCTCTGATTCACTAGTCTTAGAGCTAGGGTAGTGTGAATAGTGGCTCAACTACTGGGCCCAAGACCTAGCAGTATGATTGACACTAGCCCCTGAAGACCTAAGACTCTGTCTATCTCTTCTTAGGTGTCGTCTTGATCTAAGGTTCATATGCCCAATTGAATAATCCCAAATCTCCCAAGTACAATTTCGTTGCTGAGTTCTTTTGTATTAGTCACTTGTTCTTTATGCTTTCCACACATTAGCCAAAAATAGACCAATATTTTTTGCCCTAAAGAATTGGCCGAATTTGCCCATCAATCGCGATCGCGTGGTCTGTCAATTGCGATTGATGTGTTAGCCGCGATTGACGTATCGGTCGCGATTGACTGGTCCGTCGTGGCTGTTAGTCGCGATTGATGGGTCAATCGCGATTGACACGTGGCCCAGAAATTCAGACAATCATGGTCAAAACATTGTTGACTCTGGTAGTCGCGATTGATGGGTCGATCGCAATTGACACATGGCACGTGGGGTCTGTTGGTCGTGGTCAAACAGTCGCTGACTGGGTCAGTTGTGATTGACAGGTCCGTCGGGATTGTCGATCACGATTGATGGGTCGATCGCGATTGATGAATCGATCGGGATTGACACGTGGCACGTGAAAAGTCTATCGGTCATGGTCGGTTGGTCGTTGACTCTGTCGGTCGATTGACAGATCCGTCAGCAAGTGTCCGTCGTCGTTTATCGATCGCGATTGACGTGTCGATCGCGATTGATAGAAAACTGAGGAATTTTAAAATTTCAAACACATATTTAGGAAGCCCTAGGCATGCACATCATGGTTATGTCCTTAGTTCGGCAAAATGTTCGCTTTGTCGATCGCGATTGACAGGGGTCAACACCTTGGGACCTGCACAGTCAAATTTTTTACCTGCTGGAGTTGGTGCAGTTGCTGGGGATGCTGATTCCTGTAGAAAATCTCAAAAAACATAGAAAAGCACAAGCACACAAACGCTCTCTCTCTCTCTCTCACAAGTGAAATGAGGGGAAATGGTATGGGTGTGGTGATATGACCAAAAAACTAAAATTTTCGCGATGATGGAGATGGAGGTGGGAGATGGTGATGATGATGATGGTGATGAGGATGGTGAAGAAAACAAAAGAAAATAGATAAAAGTGAAGAAAATACCTATGACTCCAATGCCTCGACTCTACGTCTTACCATCACATGCTCATCCTCAAAGCTCGATGCCCAAAAACGGCGCCAAAATTTGGTGTAGCTCAGTGATGAGTAGCACCTCCTTTAATGTCAATCCGGGAAGACGTGAGGATTGTATGAAGACCTCGAACAAGTGATGGCACAAGTGCATGGGTGAGAAGCACACTAACATGCACACACATACACACACACGTGCACACAAGGCAAGAACAAAGAGAGAGACAATGGGGTTCCTTAGATTACTCAAAACTGCTCTTACAAGTTCAATTCTACAACAAGCTAACCTCTAAAATGAGCTCTCTAGCTCTTTTTATAGTTTTTGACTATTTGGCCCTGTCCAGACCTAGTGTCCAGCCTACTTAAAAATTAAGTTCTAGGGTCTATTTGAGGGCTCAAATGGAGTCTAAAAAATATGAAAATTGATAGGTGGGTACTTCTAATGCTCCTCAATCTCAAGGACTCCTTGGCTTGCACAAAATGGAGTCGAAACTATCCAAAAACGGTATTTACAAGGTTAAGGTAGTGATGAAAATCATTGTTCAAATGAGGTTTGGTTGGAAAATTTGGATGGCCTATTTGCCAGATCTTCGATGACTACTTTGTCTGCTTGTGCCTTCTCTCCGCTCTGGCTCCCTTCTTTGGCTTCCTTGTCTTGTGAGTCCTTGGGTGTCTTGACTGCTGCCAACAAATGGTTATCTCTACTCTTTGTGATTTGAAGAAGAGTCAACTTCTCAAGCAAATGTTGTAAAAGGAAGAGGTAATGGCAGAGGTAAAGGTAGAGGAAATGGAAGAGGAAGAGGTAATCAGAGTAACAACAAGAAGACATGCTGGACTTGTGGATTGAGCAATCATCTAGCTTATGATTGTTGGCACAATCAATAAGAATCAAATTAAAATCAAAGTAATAATGAAAAAGGTAGAGGTGGAAGATATTAGAGTCAATTAGGTGGCTATGGTAGAGGAGGAGGAAGAAATTGGGGACAGAACCAATCCTACAACACCACCTACTACAACTATGCAAATGATACATAGAATTAGAACCATACAACATTGATGATGAATTCAATAAGTACATCAGAGAAAAAAGATATCAAGGTATTCTATATTGGCTCTAGTTGTTCTAATCATTTGTCAGGTAATATAGAATTGATGTCAGAATTAGAAGAAGGAATGTCTAGTCATACAGTTCAAACAAGTGATAACACAAGACACAATGTGCATTCAATTGGAAAAGTGAAGTGCAGGACTGGATCTGATTTGCTAACCAATGTTTTGTATGTTGCCATAATACCTAATATTTGGATTAGTGTGGGACAAATAGTAGAGAAAGTTTTTCAAGTCAGATTTACAAATGAAAGAGTATTTGTGGAAGATCCAGAGAATAGATACAATCAGATTGTCTATGGTAAGAAGGAAGGTAGACTCTTTATTGTGAAAGTGAAAGGAAATAATGGACAAGCCTTGCTCACACATGGTGATGAAGTGATTATAGAGTTAGACCTCTAGCATAAGAGGTTAGGACATTTCAATGAAAGAGGAATCAAACTTATGGTGGCAAATCAATGTGTAATAGGGCTACCAAATGTGGAGAGTCAACATATGATTTACAAATGTGAAGCATGCCAAATGGGAAAAGCACATAGATTATCATTTTAGAGGAAAGGATTCAAGCATGATGGTTTTCTAGAGCTCATCCATATAGATGTATGGGGACCAACAAAAGAAGGTTCAATCAATGGATCCAGGTATTATGTCCTTTTTATTGATGATGCTACAAGATGGATAACTCTTTATGTTTTGAAGGAGAGATCAGAAGTGTTTGGAGCCTTCAAACATTTTCATGCATATGTAGAGAGAGTTACTGGTCAAAAGCTTAAGATGCTAAGGTCTAATGGAGGGGGAGAATACTTTTCCCAAGATTTTAATGATTATATATGGAATACAGGTACTAAGAGAGAAATAACTTGCAAGTGGACACCTCAACAAAATGGGGTGGCAAAAAGGAGAAATAGGACTTTGGTTGAGTTTTCTAGGGTAATGCAAAAGGAAAAGAATTTTCCAAATTACCTTTGGTCTCAAGCTCTGAATACAGCTACATATCTTGTGAATAGATTACCATGTACAACTCTCAATGGTATGACCCCTTATGAAGCTTGGTGGGGTAAGAAACCTACACTAGATCATTGCAAGGTGTTTGGATCGATTGCCTATGCTTATGTACCATCACAAATCAGACATAAGCTTGAACCAAAGGCTAAAAATATGTGTTCATTGGGTATGATGAAAAGTAGATGGGCTAGAGGTTATGGAATCCTCTAACCAAACAGTTTCTTGTTTCTAGAGATATAACATTTGATGATCACAAGAGTTGGTATGCAGAACAAAGTCACAACATTGAAGCATTTGAAGAAGAAGCGAGAGAGGTAAATCACATATGCAGGTAAATGAATATGAAGATCACATACAAGCAAGTACATCCAGAGCTGGATGATCAAGGAGGAATGAAGATGTACCTAGATTTGATGAATAAGTGTATTTTGATACACATGAAGAATGTGAACCAAGAAGGTCAACCAGATTGAGGAGACAACCAACGAGGTATTTATATGATACTTCTTATATGAATTAGAAAAATTATGCTTACATGGTTAAAGAAGGTGAATACCCTCAGATTTATGATGAAGCAAAAGGTAAGAAACAATGGGAAGAAGCGATGAAGGAAGATTTCAACGCACTTGAAGAGAACAAGACTTGGGAACTTGTTCCAAAACCAAATGGTAAGAAAGTGATTGGAAATAAATGGGTTTATAAAGTGAAGAAGCTTGCAGATGGAAGAATAGCCATATATAAAGCTAGGTTGGTGGTTAAAGGCTATGCTCAAACTCATGGCGTAGATTATGCGGAGACATTTAGCCCTATGGCAAAGATGTCAACTATAAGGACAATCATGGCCATTACAACATCAAAAGGATGGACTCTAAGTCAATTGGATATAAAGAATGCATTTTTGAATGGATACATATATGATGAAGTATACATGGAACAACCTCAAGGGTTTGTAGATTTTAGGTATCCAAATTATGTTTGCAGATTGAGAAGAGCACTCTATGGGTTAAATCAAACTCCAAGAGCTTGGAACTATAGACTTGTGAAGTATCTCAATGATCTTGGATATCAAAGCTCAAAGGCAAATGCAAGTCTACTTATCAAAAGAATAGATGAAGGTATAATCCACATTTGTATCTATGTAGATGATATTATAATCACAGGTACCTCAAATAAAGGAATCAAGGAGGTAAAGAGATAACTAAGGAATTCAAGATAAGTGATCTAGCAAAATTGTCATATTTTCTTGGGATGGAAATGACTTATGCAGATCATGTCATATATGTATCACAATAAAGGTATCTTCTAAACCTATTGAAGAAGTTTAACATGGAGAATTGCAGAGAAGCTTCAACTCCACTTGAAGTCAACCATAAGCTTAGTAAGTATGATGGTGCAGAGTTCAAAGACATGAGGAAGTATCAATCTTTAGTGGGAAATTTGATTTATGCTACACTAACAAGACCTGATCTTAGTTATGCAATGGGATTCCTCTCACAATTCATGCATTGTCCAAAGGATCAACATTGGATTTCATGTCAAAGAGTTCTTTGATATATCAAAGGAATTATAAAGGAAGGATTATATTATCCTTTTACCTTAGATATAAAGTTGAGAGCATATAGTGGCTCAGATTGGTACAAGCAATGGCATTATCATCAACTCAAGCAAAATACAAAGGAATTGCAGAAGCAGCTACAGAAGTAATATGGATGCAGACCTTGTTCAAAAGCTTGGGTATTGATCAAGGTATACCTATTATACATGGAGATAATATGAGATCATTGTATCTTGCAGCAAATCCAGTATTCCATGCAAGAAAAAAGCATATCAAAATTCAAAATCATTTCCTGAGAGAAAATTTAATGGAGAAGGAAATTGAAGTGGTTTACACTCCTACAAAAGATCATATAGCACACATTATGACAAAAAGCTTGGATGGAGTGAAGACAAGTAGGTTCAAAGGAATGGCAGGGATAAAAAAAAAGAACATTGTATGAAGAAGTCAGAGAATGCTAATTAGTGATTGAGGGGGATTTTTTGGGACTTCACTCACTAATTAGGCATAAATAAATGAAGATATATGAAGGAAGAAGAAATACAAAGAGCTATGGAAGGAAAACACTCAAAAAATTATGCCTATGTGAAGGGACAAATTCGCACTTGTAGTATAGTGCAAAATTAGAGATAAAATTTAGCTCAAGACTTCTAGAATTATGTGCTTGAGCTTAAGACCATGTAGGACATATGTATATAAGTCAATTTGAGTGAAAGAATAGATAGAGAACCTAATTTGTAAGTCCTAAGTGAGTAGAGAGGCAGTGAGGGTAATTTTTGTGAGAGATGGTGATGAGAGGTCACTCTCCTATGAGTAGAATGAGGCCAAGCCATTTTGTACACATCTTCTATAATAGTAAACACATGTTTGTGTAGGAGGATTTGAGCCAATTCCTCTTGTGTGGAGAAATCTAATTATTTTCATAATAGTATGATAGTTAATTAAAAGTTACGAGTTTTCTAGTGCACTTTTTCTTGATTTTCTAAGAGTCATATCTCACAATAAAATGTAAAATTTTTCATGAATGATAGCTCATTTTGAAGCTACTATCCACAACTGCAATTGAACAAAAGATCTTTGCAAAAAGGGACATGTATTCAGAGAAATGAGTTTAACAATGAAGACATGTCAAATCGATGAAGGTAATTCTCAATTTTCAGACATACTATAACTTCTAAAGGAGTTTCAAAGCATTTACAAGTCATTACTTGAAAGTTTTTCTTGAAATGTGTTGCTTACTATAATTAAGAACTTCTATTAGCAATTGAGCGCAAGAATCTTGAAGATTCAAGTTAAATCAAAGAAGATTTGAAGCTAGAAGAAAAGGCACATATTTTTTAAAAGTGAATTTTCAAATTCCCTATGTAAAGTGGTAAAGTTTTTGTGAATTTAAGTGTTTCTGAGCTATTGGTGATTATGGAGGTCTTCTTACATCACATTAGCTTAGTTCTTGTGGTGTTTCATACACCAATAAGCTCTACTCTCAAACTTGGAAGACCCAAGGAATAGACATGAAGTCCAAATAGGAAATGACATAAGACATCAAGTTCAGAAGATACGTAATGTCAAGACTTCATATGGTAATATGAACCTATTGAGCAAGGTATTTTATGTGCCAACTATCATCAAGAACCTCATAATTGTAGATCAATTGTTGAGAAAGGATTGCAGGTTAAATTCATAAAGCATGGAGCATTTGTTGAGGATCCACATCAAGGATTCAAGAGGATAGCAAGAGGAGAAAAATTAGGTAGATTATTTACACTTGAACTAGAGGATACTAGAAATATTTGCATTATTCAATTATGGTATCCAAACTTTGTGAGAGTTGGAAATTTGGCACAAGAAATAAGCTCACGTAGGTGAAAGAGCCCTCAAGCAAATCAATAGGGATCAGAGTGTACTTGGACTACCAAATATATCCAAACAACACATGATCTACAATTGCAATGCTTATCAATTTGGTAAATCACACAGACAACCATTCACAAAGAAGGGACACATTCATGGAGATCTATTGGAGCTAGTCCATACAGATGTATGGGGACCAAGCAAGGAACCTTCAATCTTTGGATCGAAGTACTATGTGTCATTCATTGATGATTGTAGAAGATGGACAATATTATACTTTATGAAGCATAAAGATGAAGTGTTTTCATGTTTCAATAAACATCTAGCTCTTGGAGAAAATCAAATAGGTAAAACTTTGAAGAGACTAAGATCAGATGGAGGGGGAGAATATTTCTTCCATGGCTTTGGTTCCTATCTCCATGAGAGAGGAATTAATAGAGAGATCACTACCAGGTATACACCAGAACAAAATGGAGTGGCAGAGAGAAGAAATAGAACAATTGTGGAAGTTGTAAGGTCAATGCTAAATGAGAAAAGGCTACCCAATTACTTGTGGGTAGAGGCTGTATCTACAGCCACATACTTGATCAATAGACTCCCATCAAAAGCATTGGATGGCATGCCACCATATGAAGCATGGAATGGAAGTAGACCTAGCGTTGATCATTGTAGAATCTTTGGGTGCATAGCATATGCACACATACCTTCACAAATTAGCGAAAAATTGGATCCAAAGGGAGATAAATGCATCTTCATTGGCTATGACCTTAATCAGAAAGATTATAGACTATACAATCCAAGAAACAAAGGGTTCATTGTAAGTAGAGTTGTTGTGTTTGATGAAAACAAATCTTGGTTTGAAGATGATCGCAAGAAAATCAAAATTCCCTATGATCTAGAGGAAGACTTTCCAACATTATCAAAGAAGAATGAGCTTACACTTGAAGCATCGAGTGATTTTGATGATGATCAGAAGGCTCCAAGAAGGGAAATAAGTTCTTGGAGCTCCAAAGGCAACACCAAAGTGTAAGAGTTGAGAGATGTGGCATAATCATCTCAACAAACTATAAGAAGATCTACTAGAGAGAAAAGAAGCCAAAAATGTATGGTCTTGATACTTCTTTGTTCATTAAACACTCAACATATATAGCACAAGATTCAAACTCCAAAGAACCTTCTATCTATGAAGAATCCAAGAAGAAGCCATAATGGAGAAGTGCCATGAAAGAAGAAATAGAAGCTTTACAAGAGAATTATAGTTGGGAGTTGGTGGCCAAGATTCCATCTATGAAGTTCATTGGCTCAAGGTGGATGTATAAGGTAAAGAAAAATTCTAATGGTTCAGTTAACAGGTACAAAGCAAGGTTTTTTGGCAAAGGGTTTGCACAAACCCAATGTATTGATTATGAAGAAACATTTTCATGTGTTGCAAAAATGCCTATTATTAGGGTACTCATGAGTGTTATATCTTCCAAGAATTGGATGATATATCAGATGGATGTTAAGAATGCTTTCTTAAATGGTTAGAAATCAAAGGAGGTATATATGGTTCAACCTCCTGGTTTTGAAGATCAATCATACCTTGAACATGTGTGTAGGTTGGGGAAAGCCTTATATGGCTTGAAGCAAGCTCCTAGAGCTTTGAACCATAGACTTGTTACTTATTTGCAGGACAAAGGTTTTAATGTAAGCAAGGTAGATCCTTCCCTCTTCATTAAAAGGAATTCTGAGGTCATATACCTATGTGTATATGTTGATGATACAATCGTTAGAGGAAATGATACATAAGGAATCACGAAGATTAAAGCTCAAATGAAAGAGTTCAAGATTAGTGACCTTGGTTTGCTCACATACTTCCTAGGGTTGGAAGTAGTATACATAGAGAAAGATATGTTCCTTACACAAAGGAAATACATCGGAGATACGCTCTCTAAATTCAAAATGGAGAACACAAAGGCTACAGGTACCCCCATGGAGGCAAATATGAAGTTAAGTTCTCATGAAGTTGAGATAATTGAAGATGTAACTAGCTTATCACAGTCTAGTTGGAAGTCTAAATTATGCTACATTAACTAGAGTAGATATTTGTTATGGAGTAAGTGTGATGAGTCACTTCGTGCACACCCCAAGGAAGCCTCACATGGAAGCAACCAAGATAAACCTAAAGTATTTGAAGGGCACAATCAATGGACTATACTATCCATATACATCTGATATAGATATTAAACTCTTCTCTGATGTAGATTGGGCAGGATCTAAAGATGATAGGAGATGCAACACAACCTGAGTATATTGGACTTGCAAATGCTACACAAGAAGCTATGTGGATTAGAATCCTATATGCTCATTTAGGGTTGAACACCAACCCACATATATTTGGAGATAATATTAGCTCATTACGTCTTGTTGCTAAACCAATCTATCATGCCATGACTAAACATATAGTTCATTATCATTATGTCAAGGAGAAGATTATGAGCAAAGATTTTCAACTCTCGGATGTATCAACTCATCAACAATGTGCAGATATGATGACAAAGGCCTTGGATGGAAGCAAATTAAATAGATTCAAATCAATGATTCGATTGCAACAAATCTTGAAGGATTGAAGACTCATGCATCTTAGGCTTAAGGGGGAGCTATTGATGCATTTAACAAGCCTAAGAGCTCTGCTAAGGATTAAGTCCTACACATACATTTGTCTCCTCACATAGAGACCTACATGTGAACTTATGCTTATCATTTTTAGTGTATTTACTTTGGATAAATGTAAAAGTCAAGAGAAGAAAGAATCTCATGAATTTAAGAAGCTAAAAACACGATTCTTTGGTAGAGGATCACATCAATTACATCCCTAAAGTCTAGGACCACTTTTAGATGAGAAACAGTTCAAATTCAAATCTTAACAATGTGTATAAATACAAATGGCTTTAGTCACAGGATAAGATAGCACTCCTGAGAGGAATTGGGCTAAAAACTTGAGCATACATTGAGCTCACTTCATCTATGTGTAGTCTTCTACACTCCCTCTATATTATATGTTCAATAGCATTTATATTTTTACACATCTCATTGAGTACATCTTTGTCTACTCTCTGTTCCAACATCTTCATCATTAAGGTGAACTTGTGGAATTGATTTCTCTGTAGGCAATCATCCATGTGCTATACTTTAACTTGGGATAGTTTGAGTGAATGTCTAGCATTCACATATCAAATTTTTTTAGTTTGATTTAGTAAATCTTGAGATATGGATCAAAGACGATGACTATGTCTGCTAATCTTCTAGATTCTAAAAAATCGAGATGACCAATTGACTTTGTAGATTCATTTCTCTTTGCATGGTGCAGCTATATTCATGAAATAGCTTGCTTCAATTAGCTATACACTTCATTTAGATGCATGCAAAAGCTCTTTTGTCAATTCATACCAAATTGTGAGCTCTAAGCATAATACTGAGACCTTCTCTTTCCAAAATAGAAGGTTTTACACATTTCTTGCACATAAAGGTTATCTTTTTTTATGCAAACATTTGAGAATGATGCTCCAAAGGACTTGGAGGTTCTAAATCCATCATTGTCAAGCTAAATAAGTCTACTAAGAATCCTTGAAGCTAGATTGGCAAGTGTAGAGCAGGATTTTTGCATCACCAGCTCATCTCTAGATTCGACTTACCATCTCCTAACACCTCTATGGTGTGCCAGGGCTATGCATGAATTGACTCAACTAGGAAATTGCATAATGTATATATGGTCTTGTGTTCCATGCATATATAATACATTCCAAAACTCACTAATAAATAGAAGTGTCAAATGCATCATTGGAATTCTCAACCGAGAAACTAAATCTTGTCTCCATTGGTTTAGAAACTCGCTTGCAATCGTCAAAGTAAAAAATGCTAAAGTACTTTTCAACATAAATTTCTTGATGCATAGCAATCCCCCCTTCAACAGAAACAAGATGGATGCCAAGATAGTAGCTCAAAAGACCAAGATAAGTGACATCAAAAGTATGCTTCAAATCAGCCATAAGGATATCAAGTTTTGCATCACATGACCCGGCAAGATTATTTCATCAACATAAAGAACCAGCATTCTAAGATAGCCCCATCTTTGCATACATAAAATGTGCTTTCAATGGAACTACATATGAAGCCAAGAGCAATCAAGTGCTTATTGGATTTTTTCATATCATGCACGTGAAGCTAGCTTGAGAACATACAAGGCATTATGCAAGTGACAACCATATGCTCTTTCCCGTTCATGGAAAATCCAAGAGATTGTTTCACATAAACCTCTTCTTGCAAATCACCGTTCAAGAAAGTTTTTTTTATGTCCAATTGATGTACTTTCCAAGGTCATTGGGCAGCCAATGCAATCATGATACAAATGGTAGTCATGTGTGAAGCAGGTACAAAATTTTCTTCATATTCAATGCCATAGTGTTGTCCATATCCTTTGGCAACCAATCTATCTTTGTAGCGATCAATGCTACCATCTGAATTTATCTAAATCATGTAAACCCATTTTGTACAATGGGATTTTTTCCTTTTGGTGATTCACATAACTCCCAAGTACCATTCCTATGTATGGAATCCATTTCCGATGGCATAGCATTCATCCAATGTGGATCATCACATGCAAATTTAAACATAAGTGCCTCCTCATTCCATGTTGCAATAAGCGAATAATCCATAAAATTACTTGATGCATGGTGAGAGTCTGATCTTGTTCTACCAATTAAAGGTGCACTCAATTTGTTGTCCTACAAATTTTGTTTCAGCTACTTTTCCATAGTTTGTGCACTCTTGATAGGTATGCAATCATTATGTAATATATCAATCAACATGTATATCATGCATGGGTTGAATTTCATGCTCATTTTCCGATGTATGTTGATGCAAATATTCAGCCATATATGGCTGGAAATTTCCAGCAGTTCCAACCATGTTTGGACAGACAATATCATCCGTGGTTGGTTGTAGATTCTCTATATTTTGAGCTCTATTTTTTTAAAATTCTTCAGCCGTTTGAACCTCACTTGGTTGTTCTATATATCCATAGTCAAGCACACCACTTTGGAACAAAGGCATGAGTGTATCAAACACATCTTGTGAGCTAACTGTGGCTATTTTTTGCATTCAAGTAGAGGGAAATTTGAAATTTTTAGAAAATACCACATCTTGACTCACAATAATTGTGTCCATCAATGGATGGTAGAAACAACATCCCTTACTTTCAGCAATATAACCAACAAATATACAGTTCTTTGCCTTGTTACTTATCTTGGTCTTTTAAGCTAGTATATTGGCATCTAGATTGTATCTCTTGAGGAGGGAATTGTTATGCATCAAGCAAAGTATGTTGAAAAACTACTTCAACATTTTGACTTTGAGGATTGCATTCCATTTCCACACCAGTTGAGACGGGATTTAGGTTCTCAGTTGAGGATTCCAGTTATGCATTTAACACTGATCTTTATCAACAAGTTGTGGGATGTCTCATATATGCATGCAACACAATATCTTTTCCCAATTGAGTTGATTCATGTATAGCCTTGGCACTAAGCATTGGCAAGCGGTGAAACATGTGTTTAGATATCTCAAAGGCACTTTGAGTCTAGTTCTCTTTTATGGAAAAGATATTCAGCTAGTGGTACTCATGTGGTATGATACTCATTTGAAGCTTTTCGCAAAGCTTTAGGCTCATTACCTTGTGGGAGCTGATCTATCACTCTCTATGTGTGTTCACATCATTCGCTCCAGGGGGGTTTGTTACACTTATGTGTTCCTTGAGTAGCATTGATATGAACCTTTTCCCTGGGCACTTTTTACTCTAGTGCTGGCTAGAGGTTTTCTCCCCATGTTACCACATACATGATTCACTCATATGTGATGGTACTTTGTACTTAGGGATATTATTCAGCTCTTACTTCAATTCAGTTCATCGTCAATAGAGAGAGATATTCTAGCCATCCATCTTCTCCGTGTGTCTTGCTATGTTTGTGCTCCTTGTGTGTGCTCCTTGTGTGTGCTTCTTGTGTGTCTCTCACACTTCTACACACACCCAACATGTATGTATGTACGTACATACGTATGTATGTATGTATGTATGTATGTATGTATGTATGTATGTATGTATGTATGTATGTATGTATGTATGTATGTATGTATGTATGTATGTATGTGTATGTGTGTAGACCCATTCCCATTGTCCACTTGACTAGAAGCTTGTTTGCTCTTATAATGCTCTTGGTGAGGTCACTCTTATCCATCTGTGAGTTTCGTAATTATAAGGACTAAATACTCTTTTATGCTCCACATTTTATTTGTGTGTGTGTACCATTTTGATTACATATGTGCATGGACTAACCACTTGTCTGAAAAGCCATGGTTGATTATTTCTTCCTAATAATCCCTCTTAGGGTGTCATTCAAGCATCTCTTGCTTGTCATTTCTTGAGACTAACACGCTCTTCCCCTTCTAGAAATCATTGTCCTCAATAATCAAACGCTAATCTCTACTTCAATTGATGTCCTTACCCTTGCATTATCTTTTGAACCATTGTTTTCAACCTTGGTGTCTTGAACCCTTGCTCTCACTCTTGGTGTCTTGAAAATTCTTGTTCGCAACCTTAGTGTCTTGAGCCCTTGTTCTCAACCTTAGTATCTTGAACCTAGTTCTCACCCATGCCAAGTATCTTGGATCATCCGTCTATTGCTTTCATAAGAGAGTTTAATCCAAAGAGCTTTCCATTGGTGACTTACACATCTAAAGCTGACCTATTGATTGAGACATACACTCTGATATTTGTTGGGCTGATTGTGAAAGCGATGTGCACAATTTTTGTACCCTTTCAAATACAAAGTGCCCAAGCACCTAGTGGCCATTAGGTGCCCATGAGCCTTGTGGAATCTATCCACCTTGCCCAATCCTACTTCCTAGGCTCTGATACCAAGTCTTGTATCCAAGGGGAATCAAACTCATGATCTGCCAATCAAGAGTATGATGGGTTAACCCCTTGCCCTCGATTCCATGCTTCCTATTTTTTCCTCTTAGCTAGTTCAACCACCTCCTACCTTATATTTCTTTGATTCTAACATTGGATATAGGAGAAAATACCAAACCATAGTTTTACTTTTGCCATTATGAGTCACCAATTCATCCCTCCATAGAGTCATTATCATGACCCACAAAGGACAATGCATAGCCTCAAATTTAAGTTTTTCTTCCTTTCAAAGTACAATTTCATTTTTACCTATGATTCATGCTAAAAATAAATTATGTTCAATATAATATGTATAGTATTATTAGATAAATTATTAGGGGAAAAAATGAACCCTGCATGGGCCTTTTAGATTAAGGAGTGATTAATGATGGACCAATCAGAGAGGTTGGTGGCCACAGTCTATGCCCTATAAAATACTAAGCTGAAGGGGGGAGAGGGGACATATTTGTCCCTTATTTAAAGAGCTGTCTCTAGAGAGAGAAGGAATATCGTAACTTAGTTGGGCCCAAAAATTCAAAATTTCTTAAAAGTTAAAAAACTCATCATAACACCTGAGAATGGACCCCCCAATTACTTTTTAGGGTCAAAAGTACACTTTTTGACCCCAAATTCAAAATCCGTGCATGTTTTGAATTGAAAAAAATGGCCTTTTTCAAAAGTACTCAGCAAAGAGTTATTTCCCTCCTAAACCTCACATTTTCATACCCAAGTCCTAAAAATTCATCTTTTCCCACTACTTTCACTCTGTAGCACACCATTGAAGCTCTTATTTCTACATTCCGACCTATATGCATCTCCTATCTCGAACTATTGTTGTAGTTTGAAGACCTTTAGCTTCAGTGATAACATCTAAAGCTTCTAGGCGACCAAAAGATGAAATCCTCACATTAATATATCACAATATCAAAACTATAGATGGATAATGGCTACTCCAAAGGTGCATGGGTGTACATGCAACCCTCTAGAGTTGGGCCTCATTGAGTTAGAGATCGTGGAAACTTGGATCTTCATTTGAAGGGAAAGTTACTTGGCTTCAAGAAGCACAAAGACAATGGGATGGTTGCTATTGTACAACATGTTTTAACAATGGTACCTATGAAACTTGAAAACTCTATTAGAATGAGATATCCTGTGAATTGTAAGTATTACTCTACAATATTGTATGTTTTATAGTGTTGAATATATTTTTGAGCTATTTAGATATGATTCTGTATGTTTTAGATATATTTCCTTCTACTTTTGTGGAAGAGCAACCACTTCATAGTCTTACAGGTACTTTCCAAGCATTGCATGCAAATGTTGGTGTGCTAGTCTTTCCAGAAATATCTCTTGCTCAAGTTTATTATGATAGAGTTTTCTTTTACACACATAGATATGTTGTACCCTCACAAGATGGTAATGGATATACATAACTCTTTGAAATTCACAAAAGTGTCTAGATCTGTAGGTTTGCACTGGTCTTTTCCCATCCATTGTTTCGTATATTTATTCCAAGGATTCTCATTCCAAGAGATCCACCATGTTGTGTAAACATATCACATATGAGCAAGTCGAAAGTATTCTTGGTGAAAATTGGGGTTTGATAGAAGGAATTGCAAAAGGTGATGAATATCTTTGTAAAATAGATGGAACATGTATAGGATTTGATATTTGAAACAACGTAATTCATTATACATTAGATTCTACTATGATCATTGGATTTGCAAACTTGGCAAATGGATACCACTTCAAAGTTCAAAGGGATCTTTACATTCGTTTGAAATAAAGCTTGGATTGTCCAACAATGAAACATAAACTATTTTAGTCAATCATCATTGGACCTTGGCTAATCTGATAGAATACTTGGTGATTATGGGGTTTGAAGGACTAACTCAATCCAAATTCAAAATACAAGGACATAAGGTGAGAAATGTTTTGTGCTTTTGTTTGTTGGAGCAAGACAATCAACAAATTGTGATTATACAAAGGTTAGAAGTAAAGACATGAAGAGAGGATTGAAGATCAATGTCATGAAGTGAAGGAAAGAATCAGATAGTAAAGTTCTTTGATCAAATGTACACTAGTTCTATAAGATACTTCAATATACTTGAAGTAATTACGAGTTAGGACTTGTATATATATATAAGTATATGTTTGTAGTGATAAGAGAAATAGAGAAGTAAGTTGAGAGAGGTTAGTTGATGTACATTGTACAAATCATCCATCAGATGTATGAAGAAAATAGATAAGTGAAAATTTCAGATATGGCGCGTCGATCTTCTCTCCCATTCTCCTTCTGTGTTTAATCTTTTGAGAAATCCTTTTGCACGTATCTAAGTCCATAGCTAATCTATCTATGGCTAGAATTTGAGAGGCTAATTGTAATCAGGTTGAGAGAATTTAGTCTAGGAACATTCATATGTGAAAATGTTCTGAGAGTCGTCAAAACTGGCGCAGATTTCAGGTTCAGAGAAATGATCATTACTCAGTCCACAGTGTAAAGTTTTACACAAGTGAGGGCTTAAAATCTTAGTTGGAAGGTAAGCCATCTATGACTAAAAGATCTTGATCAAACGGGATTTACTTTGGGAGAACCAGTGTTAAGAAGTTGCAGGTGTCGAAGTCGCCATTGCAAAGAAGCTGTTTCAGACATAGGTAAAGTGTTTCACACATTTCTCAAAGTGTACTCAATCATTTTGAGAAATTTAACTTGGAAAAGTTGCGCAACCTTAAGGCAAAGCATTGTGCAAAGTTTTGTCAAAAACTTTACAGGATTGATTAGTCAATGAGTGATTAATCTGCAGCAGACTTTTCAGGAAATTTTAGTTTTCAACAGTTAGCCAAAATTCTGATAATCTGGTAATTGTTTTCTAAAATTAAGTGGAGTCTGAAGTTGTTCTTGATATAGAGGAGTTCTAAGTTCAAGTACAACTTGTTCTTTTGGAGATTAACACTCTCCATCAGTGGTATCAGAGCAGGATGTGTCAAAATTGAAGTGAAGAAGACTCCGACTACTGCAGAAATACAAAATCTTTACATCTTGAAGGTGCAAAAGGATAAAGGTTGAAGAAAACTTGAAGGTAGACACATTGAAGCTATCAAAAGGATCAGAAGGAGCGAGATTCAAAGTCAAGGTACATTTATTTCTCATAAAGATTAAAGAGTTGGCAATACAGGTAAAGAAATAATGGGAGATAGTCTCCAAATTGAGAAGCTGGATAGAGAGAACTATCCTGCATGGTCAATGAGGATGGAAGCTCATCTTATGAGCAAAGATCTGATGGGATACATCACAGGAGATGAAGAAAAGCCAGAATTTAGAGACTCTAGTGTTCCAACTAGAGAGGAGGTTGCAGACTTGAAGAATTGGATGAAGAAGGATGCTCAAGCAAGGAGCATAATCTACATGGCAGTCAATGACTATTTGCTTCCTCACATTAGAGGACTTGAAAGTGCAAGTGACATTTGGAATGCTTTGGAGGAGCATTTCCAAAACACAACCAAATCAAGGAAGGCTTCACTATGGGCAGAATTTACTACTTTCAAGAAGAAGGCCTCACAATCAATTTTTGATTATGTGACAAAGATGAAAGATATTGCAGATTCTTTAGGTGCAGTGGATGAAGATATTGAAGAAGATAAATTGGTAAGACAAATTCTCACAGGGCTAAGAGGAGATGAGAAGTGGAAGCCTTTTATTTTGTCTACAGAACTTTCATTAGATCACTTCACTCCTGATTTGAATCAATTGTTAGGTCATATGCTAACTTTTGAGAATGATATCAAAGGAGATGTTGATAAGAATGCAGGTCATGCAATGTATTCTAAAGACAAGAAGAAAGCTAACAAAGGAAAGCAACAATCAGGTGAAGAGGAAGGCACTTCAAATCAAGCAAATTTTATAAGAGGAAAAGGAAATGGCAGAAGTAGAGGAAGAGGCAGAAACAACAAAGATAATGCAAGAGCTTGTTGGATATGTGGTAAGACCAATCATCTATCTCATGATTGTTGGCACAATAATCAGAACAATGGTAATTATCAAAATTTTAATCAAAGAGCAAGAGGTGGTAGATTTCAGAGAGGAAACTTCAGAGGTAGAGGTGGTAGGAATTCTTTTGGAAGAGGTGGAGGAAGAAGCTTCCAAAATCAATCCTATAATAACACCTACTATAACTATGCATCAGATCAGAAGGAGGATTCGACTCTCATTATGAATGCAACATATGAAACCTCACATGAGGACATGAGAGTGTTTTACATTGATTCAGGATGTAGTAATCATTTAAGTGGAAATATTGCTTTGATGACTGACCTAGATCATAATGCAATTAATCATACAGTTCAGACAGGTGATAATACAAAGCATAAGGTAAAGTCAATTGGTTCAGTCAAGGCTAAAGATGGGAGCACTCTTCTGAGTAAGGTTCTTTATGTTCCCACAATCCCAAAGAATTTGATCAGTGTAGGTCAAATTGTGGAAAAAGGATATGAGGTAAGGTTCACCAATGATGGAGTTTATGTTGAAGACCCTAGCCAAGGGTATAAATAGGTTGTTACAGGAAAGAAAGAAGGAAGGCTCTTCACATTGAAGGTACGAGGAAATGTTGGACATGCAATGTTCACATATGGAGAGCAGAAGGTGTCAGAATTGGATCTTTGGCACAAAAGACTTGGACACTTTAATGAAAGAGGTATTACAGAAATGATTAACAATGATTCAGTGCTTGGGTTGCCTAACATTGCAGGTCAACACATGACATACAGATGTGAGGCATGTCAATTAGGTAAGGCTCATAAGCAATCCTATTCCAAGCATGGGTTTATGTATTCAGAAAGACTTGAGCTAGTGCATACAGATGTGTGGGGTCCTTCAAAGGACTTTAGTATAAATGGTTCAAGATATTATGTCATATATGTTGATGATGCTACCAGATGGATCACAATTTATGTGATTAAAGAAAAGTCAGAAGTGTTTAATACATTTAAACACTATCATGCATATGCAGAAAGGATTACAGGTCAAAAATTGAAGAGACTAAGGTCAGATGGAGGGGGAGAGTATTTTTCAAATGAATTCAATGATTACTTGTGGAATGCAGGTATAAAGAGAGAAGTTACTTGCAGGTACTCTCCTCAACAAAATGGGGTAGCAGAAAGAAGAAATAGGACTCTTGTTGAGTTTGCAAGGTCCATGATGAAAGAGAAGAATTGCCCAAATTATTTATGGGCAGAGGCTGTAAATACAGCTACATATTTGGTCAATAGATTGCCTTGTAAAGCTTTGCAAGGTATGACACCATATGAAGCTTGGTGGGGTAAGAAACCTACCTTGGATCATTGCAGAATATTTGGATGTTTGGCATATGCATATGTGCCATCTCAATTGAGGCATAAGTTGGAGCCTAAGGCAGAAAAGTATGTATTCATTGGTTATGATGATAAGCAAATGGGATACAGGTTGTGGAGTCCATCCACAAAGCAATTCCTTGTATCCAAGGATGTTACATTTGATGAGCAAGGTACTTGGTATGCAGGTAAATATAATGTACATGCAGATAATGAAGAAGTAGTGGATCAAAGGAAAGGTAAAGCAAAGATTCAATTACTTGATGAAAATGAAAATAATGAAGTACAGGTTGAAGTTGAAGAGAGGCCAAGGTTTGACCCAGAATGTGATGAACCAGAGACTTCAAGAAGTGCAGAAGTTAGGAGGTCATCTAGGCACAAATGGCAACCTACAAGGTATAGCTATGACACCTCATTCTTGACTACTAAAGATTATGCTTATTTGGTAAAAGCAGATGAAGATCCATCTACATATGATGAAGCCAAAGGCAAGAGAAATTGGGAAGAAGCCATGCAAGAGGAGTATGATGCATTGATAGAGAATCAGACTTGGGATCTGGTTCCTAAACCTAATAGCCAGAAAATTATTGGATGTAAGTGGGTTTACAAAACAAAAAGATTTGTAGATGGAAGTGTGTCTAGGTACAAAGCTAGACTTGTTGTGAAAGCGTATGCACAAACATATGGAGTGGACTATGATGAGACCTATAGTCCTGTGGCAAAAATGACAACCATCAGAACTCTCATAGCAATTGCTGCTTGCAAAGGTTGGAAGTTATCTCAATTAGATGTTAAAAATGCTTTTTTGAATGGTTACATTTCAGATGAAGTTTACATGGAGCAACCAGATGGGTTCAAAGATCAAGTGAATCCAAATTATGTGTGTAAGCTCAAGAGAGCTTTGTATGGATTAAAGCAAGCCCCAAGGGCATGGAATTATAGGCTTGTAAAGTTCTTGAAGGATCTTGGATTTCAAGCATCAAAGGCAGATAGTAGCTTGCTAGTCAAAGCAAGTGAAGATGGATTCATTTATGTTTGTATTTATGTTGATGACATAATACTTACAGGAACAGATGATAAAGGAATACAAATGATCAAGAAGCAGATGGAGAAAGAGTTCAAAATCAGTGATTTGGGGAACTTGTCATTCTTCTTGGGAATGGAGATTTCTTATACTCAACATGGAGTATATGTGACCCAAGAAAGGTATCTTAAAAATTTGCTAACCAAATTTAAAATGGAAGATTGCAGGGTTGCACCTACACCATAGGAAGTGAATCATAAATTGTCTAGATTTGGAGGAGAAGAATTCAGAGATATGAAGCTCTACCAAAGTTTGGTTGGCAGCTTGATTTATGCTACCTTAACAAGGCCTGATTTGTCATATGCAGTTGGTGTGCTTTCACAATTTATGCATTGTCCTAGAAAGGAACATTGGATTGCAGGACAAAGAGTACTTAGGTACATCAAGGGTACACTCAGAGAAGGGCTGTACTATGGATTTACTTCTGATACAAGAGTAAAGATATATAGTGATGCAGATTGGGCAGGTAATGTGGATGATAGAAGATCAACCCATGGATATTTGTGCTATGTAGGAGACAAATTGATTTCATGGTGTTCTAAGAAGCAACATACAGTTGCTTTGTCATCTACAGAAGCAGAATACAAAGGTATGGTGGAAGCTGCAAAGGAGGTAATATGGCTAAAGACACTTATGAAGAGTTTTGATGTTGATCAGAGTATTCCTATTATTTGTGGAGACGATATGAGTTCTCTATACTTGGCAGCTAATCCTGTGTTTCATGCTAGAACTAAGCATATTGAAATACAATATCATTTTCTGAGAGAGAAGGTCATTGATAAGGAGATTGAAGTCATACACACTCCTACAAAAGATCAACTTGCAGATATGATGACAAAAAGTTTAGATGGACCAAAGTTACAGAAGTTCAAAGACATGGCAGGAGTAAAGAGGATGCAGACAATCACAATTGATGATTGAGGGGGAGCTGTTGGAGCAAGACAATCAACAAATTGTGATTATACAAAGGTTAGAAGTAAAGACATGAAGAGAGTATTGAAGATCAATGTCATGAAGTGAAGGAAAGAATCAGATAGTAAAGTTCTTTGATCAAATGTACACTAGTTCTATAAGATGCTTCAATATACTTGAAGTAATTACGAGTTAGGACTTGTATATATATATAAGTATATGTTTGTAGTGATAAGAGAAATAGAGAAGTAAGTTGAGAGAGGTTAGTTGATGTACATTGTACAAATCATCCATCAGATGTATGAAGAAAATAGATAAGTGAAAATTTCAGATATGGCGCGTCGATCTTCTCTCCCATTCTCCTTCTGTGTTTAATCTTTTGAGAAATCCTTTTGCACGTATCTAAGTCCATAGCTAGTCTATCTATGGCTAGAATTTGAGAGGCTAATTGTAATCAGGTTGAGAGAATGTAGTCTAGGAACATTCATATGTGAAAATGTTCTGAGAGTCGTCAAAACTGGCGCAGATTTCAGGTTCAGAGAAATGATCATTACTCAGTCCACAGTGTAAAGTTTTAGGCAACTGAGGGCTTAAAATCTAAGTTGGAAGGTAAGCCATCTATGACTAAAAGATCTTGATCAAACGGGATTTACTTTGGGAGAACCAGTGTTAAGAAGTTGCAGGTGTCGAAGTCGCCATTGCAAAGAAGCTGTTTCAGACATAAGTAAAGTGTTTCACACATTTCTCAAAGTGTACTCAATCATTTTGAGAAATTTAACTTTGAAAAGTTGCGCAACCTTAAGGCGAAGCATTGTGCAAAGTTTTGTCAAAAACTTTACAGGATTGATTAGTCAATGAGTGATTAATCTGCAGCAGACTTTTCAGGAAATTTCAGTTTCAACAGTTAGCCAAAATTCTGATAATTTGGTAATTGTTTTCTAAAATTAAGTGGAGTCTGAAGTTGTTCTTGATATAGAGGAGTTCTAAGCTCAAGTACAACTTGTTCTTTTGGAGATTAACACTCTCCATCATTGTTAAAGTAATCTTTTCATTATTGCTTATTTTAGTTTTAGAAATTCAATTTCTTGTGAATTGATTATAGGTGGGAAGAAGATTGGAATACAAAATGAAAGTCCATGTAGATTGGAGCAAAGATGGAACCAAACTCTCATTGTCATAGTTCTTTTGCAACATGATAATGTCACTATTTGGGTCCTAGTCATTGTATCTCATGGTTTTGCCACTTTCAAGAAACTTGTAAAAAGTAGGACAAACCAATTCATGTTAGATATTGTATATACCTTCTTATTTGCAATGGTAATTTCAAAACTTTTGGAATGTCAAAAGTCTATGTTCACTACTTTGAAATGTGGTAGTCATGTTTTTTGTTGTGTTATGTTTAAACATCTGCTTTGATGCAAAGAAATTCATATTGTTTAGTGTTTTTTGCATTATTTTGTCATCAGAAACTCATTTTTTTTACTTTCACTATTTTAATATGTACTTTTAAAATTGGTCCCAATCATTTTAAAAACTTGAAAGTACTATAAAAATGGGTTCTATGTGATCATTTCTCACATTTGCACTCACAAAGAGCTAGAAAGCACAGATCAGCCAATAGAATTCTCGCATGCAAGCAATGGCTCTTAGCACTTCCACTCCCATCAAATCTCCTCGAGATCTATTCGTGGAGTTCTTGGATACTACAAACTACAACAATCATACGGATTTGTATGACCTAGTCTATAGAGTCCCTAATCTTGAAGGGACACTAGCCATCAACTTCATGTGCTCGATGAGATTACAGATTTTTTGGAACTCTATATATTAAGATACGCTATAGATATTCTAGAATATGAGTGTAAATAGGTCCCTTGTGACCTAATTTTTTATATTCATAAAGGAAATGAGGCCTTTGAGAAGTGCCTAAAGCGTTTCATGGCTATTGCTGAGGATGTAGGGCACCTATTAGATGACACAATGGCTTTAATTAAGCAATTAAATAAGAAGAGGAAGATGGGAAGAAAATATCTCTCCTATGTTGCAACAACAATCCTTTTTGTCAATGAGGAACCCGAACTTACACCCATGGACCTACCCCATCTTGTTACTGTGGGGTTTTGTAGATGAAAAAAAAGAACCACAAACAGAAGTTGTCAACTTATTAGAAGAGAGTGAAAAATTCGTAAACAATTTCCACAAGGGGTAATGGACAAATTGAAGGAAGCCAGTAGTGTACAGAATAGTCCACCCTCCAAGTTAGAGCCCGTGGAACCCATTCTACCAGAGATAGAGATGGAAATGTTTTCAGTGGTACTTGTCGACGAAAAAGAATTTTTGTTCCTCATGATATTGAGAAGGCATTCGGTCTACACCTCGACGAATGCCTAAATATTTTTTGCTCGACCTCGGATGTTCCCATAGACAACGCATCTGATAGAATTGAAAAGACAACCATTCCATCTAGTGATTCAGTTGCAGACACCATTGCATTTGTGTGTGAAGAGATTTTGAGTGATGCCAATCAAAATGCCACTGAAGAAGATCTGGCTACAGCAAGGGAAAGAATTTTGGAGAAGAAGATTCCAACATTCCCTGTTGTGGAGCAAAGTGGCATGGCTCACTCTTCCATTCCACTAGATGCAAGGAAGAGGAGAGGATGAAGATAGGCTTCAAGATGCAAGTATCTAATGACATTTATGATTGACTTTGTCTCATATTTCTACAAGATGAAGGATCTAATGAATTTTATGATTGTCTATGTGCAAGAAGCAAATGAAGTTGATAAATTTGCAGCAAGGAGTGGTGGTGACCGTGTTTCCCGTGGTAGTGACTCTTCCTTGGCACACTACATTGGAAAATTGCCAAAAGAAGATTTTGTTATAATCCACAAGGACTTTTCCCCTCAAGGACACTCCATGACTTGGCGTCTGAAGGCCTTGAGCAAAATTTTATGCCTATCTACAATAATGCAAGGGACCAACTATGTAATTTTGGTTAGGAAGTCCTTTTTCCTTACTACTTTAGAGGAAAAATATTAGGTCATGGAATAGCTTTGGTTCTTGGGTTGACAGACCCCCATTTAATATCCCAATCAGTTTTGACTTACCAATTGCCACTATCTTTTTAGAGAAGAAAGAATGTAGTGGAGAGGCTCAAGGCCAAGAGCCAATTGTAAAAATTTATAATACCAATTATTATTTTTTCAATTTCCATGTGCATTCAATTGTCTATTGTGATTTTATGTTTTTGAAAACTTCATAAGTTTTGCATAGTTAAAACAGTCTTTTTCCAGTAGTTCCTTTTAAACGATGTTGCCCAAAATGCTTGTAGTGGCCTAGGAATGCAAAAAAAAAAAAGCTTGCCATAGAAATGGGGGGATGGGCCCTGCAAAACTCTTACAAGGCCCATCCCCGTGTTTCTATGACAAGCTTTTTTTTTTTTTGCATTTCTAGGCCACTGCATGCACTATGGGCACAAAACTGGAAGACTCTTTTGATGGGCAATGATTAGAGAATATCTAGACTCCTCTGGGTGCATATAAACATGCATCACTTTATAAGTACATTTGAGTGTTCATCAAGATTGTTGCTCTATTGGTCAGAGGGTTTGCATGAATTGCACCATACCTAAGGCATACCATATGCTCCAATGTGGATAGCATATGGTTTAATGACCTAGAATAGCAAAAAAAAAGGCTTTCCACAGAAACGCAAGATTGGGCCCTACAAAACTTTTGTAGGGCCCAATCCCATGTTTCTATGGTAGGCCTTTTTTATGTATTCTCAGGCCATTGCAAGCAATCTAATCACCAAATAAACACCCCATGTAGATGAAATATTTCCTTAACTTGATAAAATGTGTGGAAGACTAGGATACTCATGTGCAATGACTTCAAGGACACTGTTAGATACATAGGAGAAATAGACTTCAAAACATGTACACTAAGAGACAAACACTTGGGGTGCAAATATAATAAGAAGAAGATTATATTAATCATTGGGGATATACAAAAAAGTTCTCCAAACAAGAGAGTTTACAAATGTTAAGGGTTATTCCCTCTAATCCTTCTAGCTAGCTGCATATCTTTAGGTTGTATTGTCACTCTCTTTGCATGGATAGCACACAGGTTAGAGTCCTCCAACATTGAGATTAGATACATCACTGCAGCTTCTTTGAGGGCTTCAATGGCTATCCCTTGAATACGAATTCCAGCGCAATAGCTTTGGATCTCTTCCTTCACAACTCTTGCAAAAGACCTTCATGGAATAAGAAGCTCCATAGACTTCTGATAATGTCGAATATCTGCAAAGGCTTTGGTTTTCTTTCTACGCCTTTGCAGTGCTCTTGCATTTGGAAGGATGTTGGGTTGTGGTCGTTGTGGTCTACGATGCGGTTGATGGTTCTTCTTTCTTGTTGGAGCACATCTAGATGGTCCTGCCTCATCATTTACCTACTCTACCCAACTTTGCCTCTTTCTTCATCGGTTGGTCTTTGTCCTTGTCCTGCAGGGAGTGTCTTGCCTCCTTGTGTTACTCGATGGTTCACTGGGATATGATCATGGGTCCATGGTGGCTCGTTAACACTTTCTTCATCCAGGGAACTCTCTAAATTTGATGTTGTCTCCAATACAATTTTTCTCTGTCCTTCTTGTTTGGGCCTTGGCTTGAATGATGTCCTTTGTGGGGGCTCATCACCAGATATAGAAGGGAAAGATTGCATTTCTTGTGTTACATCTCTTTCTCTCTCTCTCTCTCTCTCTCTCTCATTGTGAAGCTTCATTCTCTTGCGATGGAATGCTACCAGAGTGTGTCCATAAACCTCAGTTTTGTCTAGAAGAGTGATTTGTGGTTCGATGCTTCTTGTGGGGTGTCATCCATGGTGGGCACTGGGTACCTTGCACATGACTAGGGTAGATGACATGATCCTTTCTAGCAATATGCTTTATGCATGCCATTCTCTTAGGATGTAAAGTGGTAAAATGAAGAAGGAAACCTTTATTTATAGCCTTTCACTTAAGATTTATCTTTTTCACATTTAAATGGATAAAACTAATTTAAAACATTAAAAGAATATTCAAAAAACCATTGAAATTTTATTTGAAGAGAAAGGAGTTATAAAAACCTTGAAAAAATTTTTGATAAGAAATAATGCATTTTAAGAGTTGAGAAAGTATTTCCAAGAAGAACCCTTGCGGACTCTTTGTGCACACCATTGGGCATGATGTAGCTGTCCTGATGATGATATCCACTTCTATCTTACAATATCATGTTGTATCTTTCTTGAAATCTTTGCTATTCATGACTCACATGCTTGTTCCATTACATATTTTCTAGCGAATATCGTACGAAAAAATCAATTGAACATTTCTTCTAAATAATTTGATTGTAGTAAACCACCCCCATGATGGGTGTTTTTAAAGTAAACATCTCTAGCCCTGTAATGTGACTTCTCCATTCCTTGTGTACTAAAAATATTCAGTGGTCCATATCGATTCATAAAATATGCTCCATGTGCAAAACGAATATACTATGGTATGGTCAATAAGATATACACATGGTATTTAAGAACAAATAAAAAAGCGTAAGCAAACCTTACTATGTAATGTGTAATGTTTCTTTTTCCCCATGATAAGATGGACGACTTTGTAAAGTCCTTCAAAGTCACTTGGAATAATTCTCGTTGTGAAGCATTAGTGGAAACCAAACCCATCAAATGTAACAATTGATCTAACGATGACCAAACCTTATTTCACTTATTAATGAGATCAATCTGGCTATCATTGTCTGTCGTAATCAAGCAAAGGTCCTTCCAAAGCTCCCATTTCCCATCATCTTGAATATTCACATCTCTTTTAAAGAAACATCTTGCCTTCTTCCCAGTCATTGAAACTTGTTGTAAAATCTCTTGAGACTCACCATACTTCTTAACAACTAAAGATACATGGCCACCATGACCAATAGAATTCAAAAGATCTTCTATTTTTTGGATTGCTATTGTAGACCTCTCTAGTGGTTTCATTGCAAGTGCATATTCAACATGGAGCTTCAAAAGCCTATCAAAGATCCTCATGAATGCACGCAAAGTACAAAAGTGAAAATTGAGTAATCGAAATGGAATAATGGGGTTCCAATAATTGCTTATTTTATCACGAGTCAATTCTTGTAACATCGGACACCTCAAAGGTGATATCTCCCATTCCCTACGATTCCATGAGTCCATGTCATGAATTTAGATTATCTCTTAGATCCTTTGTAACCTTGTGTACAATATGGGCAAGGATAGAGAGAAGATGCTCCTTGTTTAAAACATAACATGCATTTTATACCCTTAAGGTCTCCATCCAAATGCCATTCCACCTCAAAATCATCTATATCATCTACAAAAATCTTTTGCCCATGTATTTGAGAAGAGATTACTTCTACAATCTATGGAATCAATAACATTGTTTGTTTCTTTGGGAACTTCTATAGCACCTAACCACCAGATATCTCTCTCTGATTGCACACTGTAAGTAAAATGGGAAGTGGATCCTAAAGTTTCATCACTCATTGCATGGTCCATAACTTCATTCATTAGCGTTACACTCAACCTTTCCAATCACCGACCCTTTATGATTTGGCACTCATCAAGCTTTCGTATGAACTTTAACTTATCATTACAATATGCACAAAAGAGGAAAACTTCAACACCAAATAAAATGTAGTACGGGTACCTTTGATTGTTGAACTATAAAAGTGAACCATTGCTTGTTGAAGCTTCTGAAGATCCACAAATATATTGTTGAATTTAGTGTAAGTAAATCCTTGTGTAGATAGGATCTTTGATTGCTTCTTGGGAATATTTGGATGATAAACAGAGGTAGGCATAGTGTTTTCTATGAATAAATATTGTCCAATAGTACGAGTCACATCCTCATTAGAAGTTTTATTTATAGACACTTTATATGGGCATGGAAATATACTTTGAGAAATACCTTATGCTTGTAAGACTTGCCTTAGAAGGGTGTACATTGTAGTATACCCATTTCTATTGATGCCCACTTCGTCACATATTGCCTGCGCATCTTGCACTTTGATGAGGTTTTTTAACTTCTCTGAAAACTCAGCTTTAATAACAACTCTAATACACTTTCCTATGGGTGCATCTATAGCAGAAGTGATTTCTTTGTAGTTTATACAACTATTCATCAGTTTGAACTGGTCTTGTGTTGTTGATGAAGCACTTATGTTTTGAATAAGTGACCTACTTAATGAAAGATTCCATTACGAATCTTCATTAAAACATATAAAAGTAAAACAAACTGACAAAAAATGATCCCTTTTTAGTTCATATACACTGAAAATGAGACTTTAAAAAAAACATTTTTTTATTCAAATACATGCACGAGTTTGATGATGTGGAAAAAAGATTTTCTTGCTCTCTCTCCAGAAGAAGAAAGAGAGAGGCCTAGTAAAGCCTAAAAAAAAGCTTACTCCAGCCTACTAAAAAGTGCCCTATTAAATGCACTTTGTCCCCTTAAACAAGAACATAATTAAGCTTAATCCCTAAAAATTAGGGATCCTTACAATGCCCATGCAGGATTCATTTTTTTCCCTAATGTATCATTTCCACTAACTTTATTCATTTCCAATATCTGTGAATCCACATTTCACCCATCATCTTCTCCTTCATGGCAAGAGCATATACGTTATTTCGTTTCTATTTTGACCCTAGAAAACTAGTTCTTCCATATTTGCAAATATATGAAATTAATGACTTAATGCTAGGAATGTAGCTTTCGTGGGAATCATTTCAAAATACTCATCTTTCTTCTATTTTGAAAGGTGATACTCAAAAGAATATAGAGCTGCACAAAACTTGAAGCTAGGGATGTGGCATTTGCTTAACTTTTAGTTACTAATCAATGTCTTGATTAGACTAAAAATATCAAAACACAAGCCAAGAACCTTCAAGAGTTATTGAGTCGATTTGCAAAGGAGAATTCCATGACAAACTTCTCATTACTTAGTCAACTACATTTCTAAATTGTTCATGGGATAGGAACCTCTATTGACTATGTAGCTTGGTTTTTCCCCTAGAGAATTTAATCCAAATGAAGCTTTATACAAGTTTTGCAATGTTCATTGATTTTTTTAAGAAAATGATTGCACTAACTTATCTTTAAGGACATTTTTATGTGGTATGCCAATGCTTAACATTTTTGAAAATTTTATTCTTTGGGAAGGTATTGTACTTGATAATATAAGTCATGCATAACACAAGAAATCCTCAAGTTATTGAGAAATTCACATGTATGTATTTCAAGCCTAACCAAGCACATCACTAAGCAATTCAAGAGCATGTAACATCCAGTTTTTATGTAAAAACATTTCAATCAAGCACCCTTACATGCACATATCTTGATTTCGAGATTTGGAACTTGAAACGTACTTCCAAATATTCCTTGTACATGATCTGTGAAAGCACCTTGGATAACATCTAAGCCATCAAAGGCATCCATAAAGCAACCGACTATGCATATAGTATGGTTCTTTTTTTAACAATGATCTGAAAGAACCATGCTAATCGTTCAAGAGACCGTATTCAATTTAGGATTCATAGCTGTTAAGAAATCAGTAAAAAAAAAACTTCTACGACGCCGATCCAAGTGATTTTGGTATCATGGTGACAAATCGATTGACTTGCACAACTTCATGTGCCTAGCCATACCCAAAGCTAATGGTAAGGATCTATGACAAGCTACCGTATGACCATATAAGTGTCAATGAAATGGAATGAAAAAATTGTTTCGTGCAGATCTTAGGAATCATAAGAATGTCAATAGTATCTTGATGTATTGAAAGATGGATTAAGCAGAAAGCTTGAAATAGGTTGTAGTAGATTGTTAAGATATCTTTTCGTTAACCAAAAAGGAGTTGAGTTGTATTACAAGTAATATCATACTACATCAAACAAGTGCAGAAGAACACTATAAGATGGCACTTTTATACTTTTCAAACAGTTCGTTGAACCAGATGGTTAAGCGCTCAAAGGTGTGTCGTGAACATCTGGCAAATGAAACCACTGCCCCCTCATAACTGAAATATATTTCATTGAAGCCTGAAGAGGATGGAACTAACCTGAAGATCATCGCATTCAATGTTCTCTCCATGAACTTCTTTCCCCTTCCCCTCTCCCATGGCTAACACATATGCCGTAACTCCTATGATTTTATTACACTTTCTGATTGTTTTGGTTACTTACAGAGTTTTCTGGGTTTACCACGTTCTCAAGTTGAAACATTAAACAAAGAGGAAGACTGATTTCCCAGACTAAGACTTAAAAGGTCTGCTAGCAACACAAAACATGTAGACATCTTGAAAGGGATTTTCAAACCAAAACAGCACTGCTACAAGCATTATGAAACAGACTTTGAGACCAGAACTAAGTATCTACCATCACACTATGCCATCCACCTACAAGAATCTTCATTGCAAACAATGCTGGCAAGCAGTAGAAGCTTAAACCAACATTTAGTAACTTACTGTTGCAAAGGGATGATGCTACAGGTGATGTATTGAGGGGATTGAAGGGGACACCTTTTTCTTTTTCAGTTGAAGCTATTATTCATTATGACCAGCCTTATCAAAGAAGAGGTCGCTGGAAGAATAGACAGGAAAGCGTGAAGGTCTGGCTGCAATTCCAGCTTCCACTTATTACAGTACTGAATTAAAGAGATTCTGTTCAGAAACTCTGCATGAATACTGTTTCATATAGTACAAACCTTTCAGTAAGAACCTGAAAGCTTCAATTATAAATAATTCTTTTCAAATAAACGAAGGATAACAATGATGTGATGCAACCCGCCACCAAATAGAGTCACCTTGCACAACCTAGTACTTTCATGCCACAATTGTTGCATCCAGGGGTTGCCTCAAAAGAGGCGTCCCCAGCAATACATCCTCATCCATTTGAAAGCTAAATCTAAAATAATCTGCCTGTGTATTGCTAGGTATGTCACTAAATAACAAGATACAAAAATGAATAATACAAACATCATAACTTTCCTAGACATCTTTTGTATTTGATCTTAATCATATTTCACTCCAAGTTTTTCACTTTACATGTATGAACAACACATAAATTTATGAATATAATTTGGGTAAGTTCCCTGCATATGAGCACAGCCTCCTCAAAAGTTCATTGAGAAGGCAATCACAGTTACTCGATCTTCTCCTAAAGGCTAAACAGATTTCCGACCTTCAAACTTCCTTCTTTGATTCGACTGCCTGGAATGAGTTTTACCTCAACCCACATACAGTTAAGGGGCTTTGCGAATTACAGAAGAAGGCTCCCCTATAAGCTTCACAAAAGCTTACTGCACCTGGAAAACTCCATGTTGAAAGCTCAAAAGTGAGCATTATCTTCTTCTGCACATCAAAGATGTTTCACTGTAGTTAATAACGGTAGTGGGCATAGCAACCACATCCAATCAAATTTTTGATTGAGGCAATAGTAGTCTGGTTAATCCTTCTCGAAAACAAAACTCGATTTCTGGATAATCATTCATGATGTTACTTGGCTCCTTTGAAGTTAGCATGACTTCCACATCCGGTGATTATTTGACTTCAGCATGTGCAATGATGTAAAATAATCACATTTTCATTTCCCATCATATCTTTGACGAGGAAGTTCTCAGCACTTCATATTGGGATGAGGGTCTGTCACAACATGCCCTAATTTCATGAAATAAAGATCCTCTCTCTGGCATGCTATCTGATCAGACAACCAGACCATATGGCGATCATTTCATATTTGTAACTCTTACAGCTGCACATTAATTTATGAAACCTTGCCATACTCTTACCATGCATTATTCTCCACTCTCATTGTCTCAATACCTTTTGCACTTTCTTGCAAACCAGCAGCTGCATAGATATTTGCCATTAGGATATATGCTGCTCCATCTTTTTTATCAACTTCTATTGCCCTGTCAAATGCCCATCTCCCCACACTAATATCTCCCCATTTTCGGCAAGCAGCTAAGAGAGCTCGCCAAATTACAGAATGATTACAACATGGCATCTCCCGTATCAGCCTTACTGCCTTTTCAAGGTGCCCAGCTCGGCCAAAAAGATCAACCATAGAAGCATAAACTTCAATGGGTGGCTTCAGTCCATATTTAACACCCATATCTGTAAAATAGTTATGGCCTTCCTCTATGCGACCCAGTTGACTGCATACATGCAGCACACAACATAGTGTCACTCCGTTAGGTGGGATGCCCTCCTGTTGCATTTGTTCAAAGCGCTTCAAAGCTTCCTCACCCTGGCCTTGTTGTGCATATCCTGCAATTAATGCACACCATGCAACAGCATTCCGAGAAGGGAGCTCATCCAAAACACAATGTGCTTTTGTCAAATCGCCACACTTTGCATACATGTCTACAAGAACACCCCCTAGCACAATATCATCTTGAAGCAAGTCCTGACTTTCAATTTCTTCATGGATCTGTTTACCCTTGTCAATGGCCCCTAACATGCCACAGGCTTTCAATATACAAGCATAGGTAACAGCATTTGGAGAGATGTTTTCTTTCTGCATGGACTCAAAGCAGCTCATAGCCTCCTCAGCCTGACCCCACTGCACATATCCAGCAATCAATGCACTCCATGAGATAACATCCCGTAAGGGGAGAATATCAAGCACTTCTCGTGCTTTGGCAAGAGTATTGCATTTTGCATACATATCCACAAGAGCACCACCAAGTACTACATCATTTTGCAACAATCCCTGCTTCATGATCTCATCATGTATCTGTTTTCCCATTTCAAGAGCCCCTAAAGTGCCACATGCTTTCAAGATGCAAGCATAAGTAACAGCGTTTGGAGAGATCCCCTTCTGCTGCATATGTTCAAAAAGATAAAAGGCATCCTCACACTGTCCGGCTCTCACATATCCAGCAATAAGTGCAGTCCAAGCAATTACATCTTTAATGTCATACCTATCTAACAATGACTTTGCTTTGAGAAGAGCATCACATTTTGCATACATCGTGACAAGCGCACCTGCATGGGAACCAAGTAAACCCCTTTTCAGTATGTCGTCATGCAGACGAATGCCTCTTTGCAAGTCCCGGTTTCGAGTGCAGGCCCGTATGAGGGAAAGAAAATCTGGGACTTTACCACGAGTCCCCTCCTTAAATCCATGAGTTCGTGATGGGATTGAAGGCTCAATGATAGCCTGCATATCGACGACAAGCTTGCTCTGCAAAATTCGAACGCTAGAGCGACTTCCAGTTGTGTCATTATCCGGCCACTGTTGTTTCCACGATAGGACATAGGGACAATGAGTCAAATTCCTGAGGGAGTTGTTCTCTTCCAGGATTGTCATCAGACCTAGAGCCTGTGGTTGATGAACAAGGTCATTTGTGGACTTTGGACCTTCTTGGCTACATACGGACAGAGTATGTCGCTGGGCTGTATAAATCCTGAGCAGTTCCATCTCTTCAGCTATTGTCGTCAACCCATGCGCCGGCTGATCGACTACACCATTCATCGGTTCGTAAAGTTGCTCTAAGAAGTTTCGGACCATGGAAGCTTCGTTAAGTGTTGAAACAATGGAAAATCAAAGAGGGGACAGTGCACCTTTGATTTCGTTTCTGTTACAGCTAGAACTACTTTTTTTTCAACGACAGTTCGATCTTTTTTTTTTTGTGAGAGTAGAATGAATTAGAAAGACACTCACACACCCGACCTCCTCGTAAGGTAAAGGCACCCATCCTTGGGGAACTCAAGTTATGTTCAGTCAAGACTTGAATTCAGGACTTTCTCTCAGAGACTCAAGGCGTCAAACCACTAGGCTACTCAGGCTTGGACAACGATAATTCGATCTTGAGATCTACATCTCCCCAAGCTTTTTTTTCTCAAAAGGAAGTTCAACCATAGCCTACTCTCCCAAACCTTAATTAAAAGAAAGGACTCTACCAATGAAAGGGCCTAGCACCCATGGGACCCTCGAATCCCACAAAATAGGGGTTGCTTAAGACTTGCTCGAAGACATTACAAAGAAGGTTGATAACCCTTTCGTCCCTCTCATGAGGGGGGCAATTGCTTTTAATCTTGTTGCTCTGAAGGAAAAACACTCTATGATGTCTAAAAGGCAGGGACCTCTTGCAATTGGAAATTCTTTTGCCTAAAAAGAAAATAGAGTTTTTGATCGACCACTCCTTAGGAGGGCTACCAAAGTTGGCGGCACACCTCTCTTTCCAAATCTTCCAGATGGTATCACCTGTTATAGCATTTCACAGTGTTGAGGAACGACTGATTGCTTCACCCAATAACGCTTGCTTACAATTGGTTTGTCCTTGTAGCAACATGATTCTCCCAAGGGACCACCAGATCGACATTGACTTGGGGCAAGAAAATAGGAGGTGTCCCAAGTCCTCCTTGCCATGAAGGCATCATTTACACCATGGAGGGGCTCCGTTTTGACTTTTATATTGTTCCAAATTCCTTGGTGGAGGATTCGCCACATAAGAACTAATTTTTTAACCTCGATAAGGGGATGTCAAAGGGATTGGAACTTGAAATCCCACCTAAAACTTGACCAATCTAGACACCATCTTCTATTATGCATGATGCAAAAGTCCACATTCTTCTTCAATCTTGGAATTTTATCAAGAATGTTGTCATTGTGCCATCTAAGACCCTCAAGGAGAGGGGATCCTAGCCATGTCAATGTCCTCAAATCTAATCCATTGGCATGTTTCTTGATTCTAGAGGGGTTGCACAAACAAAAACCTTAGTTCCAAAGCTTCCTAGCTTTTTGGAGGTTCCAAGAATCAACTCTTCTGATGCCCTTGATAGGGAACTAAATGGAATCATTTTCTCTAACAATGGTTGTCCATTTCCAATCTTCATTGATCATGATAAATTGTTTCACCTTGTTCCGACTCTTCCATAGGGAGCAAACTAAGGTTAAGCCTCTAGGAGACACCTCATAGGGGGAGAACAAAAGAGTGAGAAGATTCAAACTCTTCCACCCTATAAGGTCCACAATCTTAAGAGTGCTCTTATTTCTAAAAATTACTTTGGCCCAAGAGACATCCCTGTTGCTCCACGCTTTAATTATCCATTTGGCCACGAGCTTATTGGCCATCCCTTCAATGTCTAGAATACCCAAACCATCTTGATCTTTTTGGCTTATGCAAGTAGTGTCAGAGGAGCACTAGATTGTGCTCTCTAACTTCACTAGACAAGATTTTGGAAATACACTTATGATTACAAGAACACCCACGTAGGGAAAATAATACAAGAAGATGTAGCCAATACAAGACGTCCCACAACTCGGGACCAATAGATATGGAAAACTAGACTAGAGATGATACAGGATATCCCACAACCCGGGATCGTAAGTATGAGACAAGATAGCTGGATTACAAGAACTCCCTTATGGGAGATGAACTAGATACAAGAAAGAACTCGACAAGATCTCGTACTATGAGATTACAAGAGGACAAGACATGATGTCCAAGAACTAGACTAGACAAGACTAGAACAAGGAACAAGACAAGAACTGGAACTGGAACTTGGAGAGTACTTACTTGGTGGTCACGACTCCTTAATCTCCCAAGACTGGTATTGGCAAGATTGAGAATGAATGTGGCCAACCCCTCCTTATACAGGTTTTTCAAGGGCGATTACGAATTGATGATGTCATCAATTCAAAGCATGGTCTTTGGATGTCAAAATCAAGCAAGAAGACAATCATACTTAGGGTTTTGGCACGTTCCGGACGCAATGGAAGCATTGGTTTCTCCTAATTCTGAACCAATCATGAGATATAGGATTCCCATGGAATCTGAGATTCAGGATGGTTTCGTTTGTCCATGACATCATCCCCCTCAAGTGATGAGTTCCACGATGAGCGGTCATGTTCTCTGGTCCCGACTTCATTGGATTTCTCTTATGGAATTATCGAACCTTGATTGGTGCTCTTTGAAGGTTTTCTGTAGGTTCCCAAGTACGATCACTCATGTCATACCCTTTCCAGTGAATAAGGTACTCTAATCTTCCTTGTGATATTCTCGAATCTAGGACATGCTCGACTTCAAATTCTTCATGATCATCAATCTCGATAGGTGGTGAAGGACTAGGTCTCTCACCCCTCAATGGTTAAATCTGATATGGTTCCAACATGGATACATGGAAAACTGTATGTATTCTCATGGTACTTGGTAGCTGGAGCTTGAAGGTGACTGGATTAATCTTGGTCAAGATGGTAAATTTACCAAATCTTTGATGATCTAACTTTGCACAAGGCCTTGAAGTTTGCAAATTGTTTCTAAGTAACCATACTTTATCCCCAATTTGATACGATGGATTTTGGACACAATGTTGATTTGCATAGTACTTATATTGTTCTTGAGCTTTATGGATCTCTTCCTTGAGTTCTTTGTGAATGTCCATCAGGTATTGGGCCTTGTCTTTGGCACCTGGGTTCTTGACATGATTTGAGAGTTGTATATCCATCCTTGGATGTTGTCCATAGTTTGCGAAGAAGGGAGTTTTCTTAGTAGATGCATGAACACTATTGTTATAGGCAAACTCTACAAAGGGTAACAACTCAAACCAATCATTTTGGTGATAGTTGCTAGTGCAACAGATATATTGCTCTAGGACTTGATTCACCCATTCTGTTTGTCCATCAGTTTGTGGATGATTTGTTTTAGATAGTTCAACTTGACCACCAAGGAGCTTGCAAAGGCTGTTCCAAAAGCTGGATATGAATTGTGGACCTCCATCACTGAAAATATCATCAGGCAATCCATGGAGCCTAAAGATGTATTTGAGAAAAACTCTAGTAGTGGTTGCACCTGTGATTGCCTTTGTAGTTGGAATGAAGCGTGGCATCTTTGTAAATCTATCCACAATAACAAGAATGGCATCATAATTATATGACTTTGGTAGATCTGTGATGAAATCCATAGATAATGAAGCCCATGGCCTTTTTGGAATAGGTAAAGGTTGCAAGAGGCCATGAGGTTTATGTCAGGGTACCTTAGATCTATTGCAAGTATCACATGTTCGGATATATTCTTTGACTTCCTTCCACATTTGAGGCCACCAAAAATCCCTTGATATGAGTTCTATTGTTTTTTTCACTCCAAAATGTCTTGCTACAAGGTTGTCATGACGTTGTTGAAGTACTTGGATTTTGGGCTTTCCTGGAGGGACATACAATAGGTTGTTATAGACTAGTAATCCATCTTTTTCCTGAAATTCGTTTACCTCTTGGACTTTTCCTTCTTGAGCTTTCTACTTAACATTACAAAACAATTCATCTTGTGGTAGATTCTCACGGATCAAATGATTCAAGGCTGAATATTCATGATGGCTTGAAGAGATAGCTGCTAACTAGAGATGCTCAGGCTTGAGTAATACACTCTCCTTTTGATCAAAGGCCTCTTCACCCTTCTTTGGTGCAAGGTAAGATCTTTTGGATAGGGCATTTGACTGACATTGTTGACGTCATGGACGATATGTGATGACAAAGTCAAATCTGGATAGAAAGTTACTCCATCGAGATTGTCTTCTATTGAGAATGCGGGTGGTCATAAAGTACTCTAGGTTCTTGTGATTTGTATACACAGTGACTTTATGAGCTGCTCCTTCTAGATGGTGATGCTAGGTATCAAATGCATCCACTATGGCAAGAAGTTCTTTATAGATGGTGACGCTAGGTATCAAATGCATCCACTATGGCAAGAAGTTCTTTATCATGAATGTCATAATTAATTGCTAGAGGGGAGAATTTCCTTGAATGATATGCAACTAGATGTAGGTGTCCATCATCTCCATATTGGGAAAGAACGGCCCCTAGGGCAAAGTCTGATGCATCTGTCTCTAGGAAGAAGGGCTTACTGGAATCACAATGAACTAGAATTGGAGTAGTAGTGAATGCTTTCAAGGTTTGAAAGGATTTTTCTGCTTCTTCGGTCCATGAGAAATTTGGAGTTCCATGTAAGCTTGATAAGAGGGGTCACAATCTTGGAGTAATCTCTAATGAATATCCGGTAGAAATTGGCAAACCCCAGAAAACATTGTAAATCTCGAACACACGAAGGTGGTTTCCAATCAAGGATTGTCTCAATCTTCTTAGGGTCCATAAAAATTCCTTTATCTGATACAATGTACCCTAAAGTTTCCACTTCTATCTTATGGAAAGAGCACTTCTTCAATTTTGCATATAATCCTTTTACTCTTGGTTTCTCTAGGACTATCTTTACATGGCATTCATGATCCTCTAGATTTTTGGAGAATATCAAGATATCGTCAAGTTATGTTACAACAAAATCATCTAAATATTCTCAAAAGATATCATTCATCATATGTTGGAAGACAACTGAAGCATTTGTGAGACCGAATGGCATAACTACATATTCAAAATGGCCATACCTTGTTCAAAATGTTGTCTTCCATTCGTCTCCTTCTCTGATATTGACAAGGTTATAAGCTCCTCGAAGGTCAATCTTCGTGAAGAATTTTCCTTTTCCAAGGCATTCCAAGAGCACTGATATGAGTGGTAGAGGGTATTTGTTCTTTATAGTGACTTTATTCAATCCACGATAGTCTACACACATCCGAAGAGTCCCATCCTTCTTCTTTACAAATAAAATAGGAGCTCCTGTTCGAGACTTTGAGTGCTTGATAAACCCCTTTGCTAGATTCTCATCAATGTTCTTGCATAGTTCTATAAGTTCCTCTAGAGATAGTCTGTAGATTGGTCTAAAGGGTGGTTGTGCTCCCTCTTGAAGTTCTATGGCACAATCATAAGATCTATGCTCTGGAAGGATATTTGCATTCTTCTTTTCAAAAACATCTTCAAAGCCTTTGTATTGATCGGGTAGCCGCACTGGATCATCTCTCTTGGATTCTTGAGTTGGTATGGCATAGATAATATATGTAGGTTCCTTCCTTACTGCATGTATGAAAGCTTTGGCTCCAATATATGTTGGGTTCTTTTGGAAATCTCGACGGGTGATTTTATTCTTTTCCCAATTAATGTCTGGATTATGCTTCTTTAACCAAGGCATTCCAATGATAACTAGATGTACCGGGCTCGATATTACATTGAAACATATATGGGATTCATGGTCACCAAGGTGTACTCTTGCTAATACCAGTCTTGGGAGCTCAAGGAGTCGTGATCGCCAAGTAAGTACTCTTCAAGTTCCAGTTCTAGTTCTTTTCTTGCTCCTTGGTTCAGTCTTGTCTAGTCTAGTTCTTGGACATCCTATCTTGTCCTCTTGTAATCTCGTAGTACGAGATCTTGTTGAGTTCTTTCTTGTGTCTAGTTCATCTCCTAGAAGGGAGTTCTTGTAATCCAGATATCTTGTCTCATACTTACGATCCCGGGTTGTGGGATCTCCTGTATCATCTCTAGTCCAATTTTCCATACCTATTGGTCCTAGGTTGTGGGACGTCTTGTATTGGCTACATCTTCTTGTATTATTTTCCCTATGTGGCTGTTCTTGTAATCATAAGTGTATTTCGGAAATCTTTTCTAGTGAAGTAAGAAAGCACAATCTAGTGCTCCCCTAACATTTTGGCAAGACTGAGAATAAATGTGGCCAAGTTCCAACCCCTCCTTATATAGTTTTTTCAAGGGCAGTTACGAGTTGATGATGTCATCAATTCAAAGCATGGTCTCCGGATGTCAGCATCAAGCAAGAAGACAGTCGTTCTTAGGGTTTTGGCACGTTCTAGACGTAATGGAAGCATTGGTTTCTCCCAATTCTGAACCAATTATGAGATATAGGATTCCCATGGAGCTTGAGATTCAGGATGGTTTCCTTTGTCCATGATAGGTAGCCCATTTAATTTTGGGGATACCCCTTTTGTTAGGGTCTCGCGTCTAGAGAAAGTTTCTACAAATTATTTCCAATTTGACAATATTTTGGTCCTTTGGTGTCCAACAAGAGAGAAAGTAAATAATCGAATAAAGAAGGAACATGTTAACCACCATAGCCCACCTTGTCAGGTTGATCTGCATACCATTCGAGTATGTCAGCTTGTTATCAAGCTTAGAAAGAGCCCAGTGATCACGACCTCTTGAGCTCCAAAGACTGGCATTGGCAAGACTGAGAATGAATGTGGCCAACCCCTCCTTTTATAGGTTTTCAAGGGCGGTTATGATTTGATGATGTCATCGATGACATCATCAATTGGAAACACTACCTCCGGGTGTTAGAATTGATCAAATAGGCAGTGGATCTTGGGGTTTTGCACATTCTAGACGCAGTGGTAGCATTAATTTCTCCAAAATCTTAACCAAAAATGAGATATAGGAAATTCACATGGAATCTACGATTTAAGATGGTCTTCTTTGTGTCCATGACATCACCTCCCCCTCAAGTGACGAGTTCCATGAGGAGCAGCCATGTTCACTAGCTTGGGTTTCATTGGATTCTTCTTATGGAATTCTCGAACCTTGACTTTTGCACTCTGAAGATTTTCTGTAAGTTCATAAGTACGATCACTCATATCATATGCTTTCCAATGAATAAAGCATTCCAATCGTCCTCACGAGATACTTGAATCTAGACGAGATTAACCTCGAATTCTTCATGATACTTAATCTTGAAAGGTGGTGAAGGACAGGGTCTCCCTCTTCATTAGAAGATAGGTCCTTTGAGCTTTTAGTGGTGTGTTGTAGTGTTTCCAAGATCTTTGATGGAGTGCCTTGAGCAAGCACACCTCCTTGATTGAAGACAAACTCCTCCTTGTCCTTTATCTTCTTGTTATCTTCATAATTTGTATGCTCCATATCATTCGTAATGACTTCTTGGACTTCAAAGATTCTTGGTTTAGATTCTTGAGGAATAGTGTCTTCATTATTCAAGACTTCTGACTCTTGGACTTGGATTTCTTTTAAGAATTGATTCTCACACTGAATTGCTTGATTGATAACATCCTCCAAACCAATCAATCATCTTGTCATAGCAATCTTTTCATGTCTTGCACATGTTTGATCAAGTCCTTTATGGTAGACTGAATCTCCTTGCATAGGGAATCCATTGTGCTTGGTCTCGATGAAGATAGTCTTCCCAAAATGTCAGGGGAGCACTAGATTGTGCTCTCCGACTACAATAGACAAGATTTCGGAAATACACTTATGATTATAAGAACACCCACGTAGAGAAAATAATACAAGAAGATGTATCCAATACAAGACGTCCCACAACCCGAGACCAATAGGTATGAAAAACTGGACTAGAGATGATATAGAAGATCCCACAACCCGGGATCGTAGGTATGAGACAAGATATCTAGATTACAAGAATTCCCTTCAGGGATATGAACTAGATACAAGAAATAACTAGAAAGGATCTCGTACTATGAGATTACAACAGGACAAGAAAGGATGTCCAAGAACTAGACTAGACAAGACTAGAACAAGAGACAAGACTAGAACTCGAACTGGAACTTGAAAGTACTTACTTGGCGATCACGACCTCTTGAGCTCCCAAGACCGGCATTGGCAAGATTGAGAATGAATGTGGCCAACCCCTCCTTTTATAGGTTTTCAAGGGCGGTTATGATTTGATGATGTCATCGATGACATCATCAACTGGAAACAATACCTCTGGGTGTCAGAATTGAGCAAATAGGTAGTGGATATTGGGGTTTTGGCACATTCCAGACGCAATGGTAGCATTAGTTTCTCCAAAATCTTAACCAAGATGAGATATAGGAAATTCACATGGAATCTAAGATTTAAGATGGTCTTCTTTGTGTCCATGACAGTCCCTCCCCCTTCCTAAAGGATTATATAATTTATGTGTTTCTATACCCATAAAAAGAAGAGGATTTTAGACGGATAATTTCATCAATGAGAGGATAAAATAATTTTTCATCTTTGACGCCCTCTATAGAGTAGGTGATGCAAAAGAGAATATGAAGATTTAGAACATTTATATTCTTGTCTTGAGAGTTTAGGAGTTTTGAAGAATCTTAAGAATGGACTTCCTCAACACGAGAAGAAGGTCTCACAATAGAAGCTCTTTTTGGCACGGAAAGTAATTATTCGACATAGCTCCGAAAGTGCTATCAAGGTAGGAATCTTGATTAGTCACATCTTTGGAAACTTTGTGAAAAAAAAAGCCTTATGGAACTTTTGGAAGAACAAACATTTTAGATTTAGTAACATCTTTCCTTTAAGAGTTCCCTTACCCTCTTAAGATCATTCCTTTAAGAGCTCCCATTCCTTCTTAAACACCATTAAGAAAAGTAAAACCAAACCTATTTAGGTACTCTCAAGTATTTGTATTTCCTCAACTACAAGGGTAGAAAAGGGAATGAATTCATCAATATCCTTTTGCATTTCCTCCTTCTTTTGTTCATATCAATACATTTTGGATTCTTGGAAATGAAAATGTCTTCAAGAAGAAGTTGAAAACTTTATGATAATCTTCTCTTTTGACTAGATAGATATTTATCAATGGGAATCAAATGGATCCACTCTAATTTGCTATATTGGTGCCATTTTTAATAAGATGTGAATTATTCACATCACTCATAAGACTTTTCAACAAAGTTTTTTATCAATCAATGATCGTGAACCCCACTTAATATGGGATGGGTTAATTAGGATGTGATAGTAGGGAGTTATTGGACAAGGACATGGTAGAGCATCAAGTGGCCTAGGGGGAAGTCATAGTATGATTAGACATGAAAGAAGATGAAGGATATCAAGTGGCCTAGGGGGAAGTCATAGTATGATTAGACATGAAAGAAGATGAAGGATGTAGAGAGAAGGCCACGTAGTTCAATAAATCATATCTCTTTACCATCAAAAGTGTGATTTTCATCACAATAATTTTGTTAAAAAACCCATTTTGTAAGTAGTGGCTGCATTTTCTCCAAGCCGAGGAGTCCTGAAGCTTAGTAGAATGTTCCTATCCAATTTCATATTTTTCGGAGCTTGTTTGAGCCATGAAATTAGATTTAAAACCTATTTTTTACATATGTGAGACACAAGATGTGAAACCGATCAAAACTAGTCTAGCAACTGTTGGAGTTAGACGTCTGCGGAAGCACGTGAACAACACAAGGAAGAAGAAGAAGCTTGGAGCACAACACACAATACTGAATGTATTACCACTAGAATGTACAAAGATAAGTAACCCATTAGGGCTATAGGCATATATACAAACTGGGGAAAAAAAATCCTAAAGAGGAAAAAAAGTGCCTTGGTGGTCCTAGTGTGTTCACACACATCACTACCTAAATATATCAACAAATCTCCCTTGGGAATGATGCGGTGAACAAGGATTTGTCACTCATGTATAAGGATGTGCCAAGCTATGTGGAATCATTCCACAAAAGGAAGTAAGCCCAAAGCTTTGCGGAAAGCTTCAAACTTCTCCCTAGATAGAGCCTTCGTGAAAAGGTTTGCAATGTTCTCCTACGTGGGCACATGTGCCAAGATGATCTCTCCAGTAGAGAACCTCACCCTAACATAATGATAATGCACCTTAGTGTGCTTAGTGCGAGCATGGAACATAGGGTTCCTCGCAACTGCCAATGCGCTCTGACTGTTAGTGAAGATGGTGGTGGTAGAAAACTGACCAATACCCAAATCAGCCATAAGGCATCTAAGCCACACACACTCAATAGTCGTTGTGAAAGCTAACCTATATTCAGCCTCACAACTAGAAGTGGTCACACTAAGTTGCTTCTCGATCAGCCAAGATATGCATGAGCTACCAAGCATGAAGCAAAAACCACTAGTGGACACATGAGTGTCATATCAACCAACCTAGTCGGAGTCAAAAAAAACATGCAAATTTGGTGGTACTAATCCCCCCTTGGGATAAAACAACCCAAGTAGCCGGGTACCACTCAAGTAGCAAAAGATGCGCTTAACCATCTGCCAATGCTTGACACCTGGGCAATGCATAAACGTGCTCATCTGTGAGACAACAAACTGAATATCTGGCTGAGTAATGCATAAGTAAATCAAGCATCCAACAACTTATTGATAGAGACTAACATCAAATGCATCTCCAACATCATGAAGACTCAATCGTAAACCTGTCTCCATAGGAGTGTAATTAGGTTTATAGTCTTCAAGGGCAAAACACTGCAATAATGTGTCAATATATTTTGTTTGACACAAAGCTATTCTGCCATCAACTTGCATAAACTGAATGCCCAAATAATGATGCAAATGCCCCAAATCAAACATCTCAAATGAGGCATGCAAATCAGCCTTGAAATCAGCAATGTGCTTCTCATGAGGACCAGTGAGCAGCATGTCATCAAGATACACAACAATGATCAGAAGCACATCATTAGCACGCTTAACATATAAGGTGCGTTTAGTTGGATTGTTCTCAAAACCATGTGCAATCAGATAGGCATGTATATTTTCATACCAAGCACGTGGTGCTTGCTTTAAAACATATAATGCATTCTTTAACCCGCACACTTGGTTTTCATGTCCTTTCTGCACAAAGCCACAAGGCTGAAAAACATACACTTCTTCATGTAAGTCACCATTCAGAAACGACGTTTTAATGTCCAACTAATGTACATTCCAACCATGATGAGCTGCGAGTGCGCAGATGCTACGAATAGTAGTCATGCGACAAGTAGGTGCAAAGGTTTCATAAAAATCAATGCCTCTTTCCTGCGCATAACCCTTTGCAACAAGCCTAGCCTTATACGTGTCAACTGTTCCATCACGTATATGCTTCAACTTGTATACACACTTAGTGCCAATGGACTTCGTGCCAGGAGGCACGTCACATAAAGACCAGGTAACATTTTTCATGATAGCATCATATTCAAATTGCATTGCAGCCATCCAATGTTTAGAATTTTGTGCATCATCAAACAAAATAGGCTCAGTCTCATCAGAGAGACTAGAGACACCCATAGCATAGCACTTTGATGCAAAAGAGGCACTATGAGAGCCTGAACGAGTACAATATGACAGAGGTGCATCTAATTTTCTATCATCCAAAGTCTGCACTAGCCATTTTGGCATAGTTTTTGCCTCCTCAATATCAACTCTCTCATCAACAAGTGCATCATGTAAATCTGCATCAGAAAGGGAATGATCTACATCATCACCTGAAACTTGCAAAGGCTAAGAAGTTGCCTCATTAGGACCAACACTAGGCTATCCACCTATAAAAAGAGGGAGCAAAGTATCATACATGTCTTTGGAGCTAACAGATGTCTCCTTCATACATGAAAGTAAAGGCTGAATAGCATCTTCCACAAAAATAACATAACAACTAACCAGAATGCATTTAGTCTGTGGATGATACAGACGATAGCCTTTGCTTTCAGAACTATACCCAACAAAAATACATTTTACTGCTTTATCATCCAATTTCTTGTGATGTTGTTCAGGCACTAACGCATATGCCAGACAACCAAAAACATGTAGATGAGCAACAGATGGCTTGCGACCATGCCAAACCTCATATGGAGTGATAGACTGCAATGCTTTAGTGGCACACTTGTTAAGTACATATGCTACACATAGCCTCAAGCCAGAAACTATGTGGTAAAGCCTGACTCTTGATCATACACCTCGCCATCTCCATGAGTGACCTGTTCTTCTGTTCAGCAACTCCATTTTGTTGAGGTGTATACAACATTGTACATTGATGTTTTATCCCACGTTAAGCTAGAAATGCTTTAAATTCAATAGACATATATTCCCCCCGTCAATCAGAATGGAGGGTGCCGATTTTACATGCTGACAGATTTTCATCCAAAACCAAAAACTGTTTGAAGCACATGAACACTTCGGACTTTGCTTTCAATGGATATACCCATGCATGCCTGGAAAAATCATCAATGAAAGTCACGAACTAAAGATAGTTTCCAAAAGAGGATGTTTGCATAGGACCACAGGCAGAATGTGAACAAGCTGCAATTTCTAAGTAGCTCGAATTGAACCATCTTTTGGCAAGGAGGAATGCTGTATTTTGCCCAAAATACAACGTTCACAAACATGACTACAGGGTGCCTCAAGTTTGGGCAAAGAGGATGCCATATCAGATTTTTGCAGGCATAGCAAACTCGCAAAATTCAGATGACCAAAGCATGCATGCCAAAGCTTTGCATCTAACATAGTTTGAGAATCATGTACTGCACATGCTGAATCATTCATAGATTTTTCATAGTCTATGAGCTTATATAGCCTACGACATAAAATGCGAGGGCAATAATCATGTCGCCATTTGATAGATCATGAAATATACATCTGTCATCAATAAATTTCATAACGAAGCCAATATTGGCTAATGCAAAAACTGATAATAGATTTTTCTTGATCCTTGGCACAAATAAAGCATCCGAGAAAGTGAAAGAACTACCATCAGCAGTAGTCAAAATTATCTTACCAATTCCCATAACAAGATAAGAGGAGTTGTTGGAGCATGTGATAGTATTCCCTATAGGGGCAAGCTCAAGTGAAGGGAAGAAACTATGCTGCGAGGTAATATGTTTGATTGCCACTATCAAAATATGAAACATCTGAGTCTACTCCAGACATACACTACTCATGAGAAGATGGATCAAAACTGCAAACAATAGTAAACGCCCATTCTTCATTCTGCACAAGATTAGTAGACTCTGTTTTTGGTGTAGAGGCCTCTCCAACAACCATTCCAACCTCTTTTTTCTTTGTCTCTTTTGCAGCCAGCTTTGGATAGTTCTGTATGACATGATCATTTTCTTTACAATACTCACAAAATAATTTCTGCTTTTCTGATTTCTTCTTATCTTTGTCTTCCTTCTTTGAATGTGCCACATTTGCAGATTTCTGCTTACTAGTAGATGAGCTCCATTTACCTTTGCTCTTCTGACTAGACAGGAAATCTTGATCTGCAACACACATGATGGACTTGTTCTGCCTAGACTAATCTTTCTGCAACAGAATAGAGACTAACTCCTCAAATGATAGGACATTTGGATTGGCTTTCATCATCAAACGAAGAGTAGAAGCAAAAAGCTGATATGAATCAGGAAGACCATTCAGAATGGTCTACACAAGTGAGCTTTTTGGTATAACTTCATCAACAGAAATCAACTGTTCCTTCAAGTCTTTGATCTTTGTTAGAAAACTATCCCTATAATCACCTTCATTCATATGCTCACTCTCCAACTATTTTTGGAGGTAAGCAACACGAGCTTCATTCCTAGCCTGATACAATGTGGTAAGTCTATGCCAAGCATCCTTGATTGTTCTATAAGAGTGAATGTGAGGAATAATGGCATGTTTGATAGACAAGGCTATCAATGCATGTGCCTGAGCATCTCTGCCATCCCAATGAATTTGCTCTACAGTAGGTGCAACAAAAATCAAAACACGAATAGGAATCCAAAGAATATTAGCATCTTCAATGCCATTTGCGTCAACTTCAATACCTGTATTTGCACGTGTAATAGGAAATTTTTCAACACCTTGCAAGGTGTCCCATAGTCCTTTTGCAACCAATACATGTCGCATCATATAAGTCCACAATGGGTAATTGGTACCATCCAACTTATCCTCAACGGTCAACATACAAAAGACATCATTGCTTTTAGCCATGGCCACTGATTGAAATACCTTGATGTAAAAAAATGACCATATCTCAAAAAGTTGAACAGAACTACCCTGACAAGTTCCACTAAACCTGTAGTAGACTTCGAGAGGCTTATATTAGTGAACCAAAACATGTATATATCTTTGGCACAAAAAGACAAAATAGTGTGTACAAGCACTACGATAGTGCATTCGAAGGCTGAAACACGCTCAGATTGTGATTTTGGCACCATAAAATGAAGCTGTTTTGATCTCCTAATTACCCTGAGTATGCTCACCAAATTTTGTGCGATTATGAGATTGTGACCAGAGGGGTGTCGGCGGCGACTTGCTCTGATACCAATTGCTGGAGTTAGATGTTTGTAGAAGCACGTGAACGACACAAGGAAGAAGAAGAAGCTTGGAGCAAAACACACAATATTGAATGTTTTACCACTAGAATGTACAAAGATAAGTAACCCATTAGGGCTATAGGCGTATATACAAGCCAGGGGAAAAAAACCTCCTAAAGAGGGAAAAAGTGTTGCCGTGGTCCTAGTGCATTCACACACATATCACTACCTAAATATATCAACAACAACTATAAATAAAGGTTGTAGGTTCATTTTGAGAGGTTGGCTTATAGGAGATTGTAAAGAGAAGAGGGTACTCATTGTCATCTTTTTTGTTGGTGAATGCAGGATTACATTATTCCACTCTATCTACTCTTTCTCGCATTTGCGTTTGTGCATGTGGGTGCATATCGTTCTGCTTCTCACCTTCTTTGCATGCATCACTTGCTCATGATCTTCATGTCATAATCTTTTCTTCATGCTTGATAATGGAAGGTTGGATCTTCATCGAAGTTGGTGCTCATCATTGTCTGATGAGAGACACATTTTTGGTGCCCTTGTGGAGGAAAGCTACTCAAGGGATGAACGATGATGGTAAGATTGTAGAGGAGAGGCAATGGAATCATTATCAAGTAGGTTTTTCTGATTTTTTTTTTGTCATTATCTTGCTCATTCCCACCTCCATTCATGCCCCTTCACCTTCCCCGTCTATCTCCTTCTTTGCCAAACTTTCACCTCTGAGAGGGGAAAAATAAAGAGAGTGTATGAGTTTTGTATATTTTTTTGTTGTTTCCTTACTTCACATGTGTTGGAGTTTTAGGTCTACAGAAGCACATGAATAGCACAAGGAAGAACAAGAAGCTTGGAGCACACCACAACACTAAAGGAATTACCAAGTGAATGTACAAAGATAAGTAGCCCATTAGGGTTATAGTTGTATATACAAACCGGGAAAAAAACCTCCTAACACTAGTGTTGCACCAAAACAAGACACTATAGTGTCCTTTTTTCTAAGAAATTGAAAAAAATCACACGTAATAATCAAATAAAATTTTGAACAAACCTTCAAGACCCATAAAGATCTATACCTAGAGGGTCTATAAAATATATATGTTTCAAAAAATAATATTTTTTTATAACTCAAAATGTAGAAATGATTGAATATGGTTATTAAAAATTGTTTTTCTATAGACTTATAAATGGGAAGAACGAAAAATCTCCATAAATTTTTTTCTCATATTGGGATAATTTTCTTTTTTAAAAGTCCTATAATCATTGAAGATAAGTCTTGGGAATTAGATAAATCATTTTTATAATAAGAAATTTACTGCAATATAGGGTGCTCATTATATAGTTATGCACTGTAGGAACCTTCTATATGATATTGATGCATAAAAACACTAAAATGGATAGTGTTTTATTTAAAAAACCACCATATAGTATCATACAAATATGCTACATCTCTTTGAACCAATGACTTTAATACCTATCTCACATATACTAACAATCTCAATATTTCATCGAATAGACATATTCCACTCTGTTGATAATAAAATTCATCCTAAAAAGGTTAGCTTTTCTCAATGATATAAGGTATATAATATCAATTAAAATAATCCTATAGACATTATAAAATAGTTTATATAGAAAAACCTAGCATATTAACTTTGATAATGTAGAATATGCAATATTTTCTCATCAAATGACCTTTTCTTAGCATAGGAAAACAAAAATATTGTTTAAGTTGAAGAAAAGACATAGAAATTTGAGTCCTAAGGTTGTCAAAAAAATATCTCTAGCTTCAAGAATCTCAAATATTATTTTGATAATAAAAAAAATTTCATATTCATACCAACACTTTGCAAAATAATTCATAGATGATAACATTGTCATGGCACATATGAGATTAATTTATGCCATAAACCTAGTAAAGATCGTTACAAATTTCTAATTATCGATAAAAAAATGTTTACATATAAAAAATAAGAGATTTTATTTCATTTAAAACAATGAAAATTGTGGGGATCATGATTTTAATGAAAAATAACCACTAACTGACATCACTGTAATTTCTACACCAATATTAAAATTAGCATCATAAAATTAGTGAATAGATCTTAATTTTTATATCCTTAAATAAAAACTTTTAAAAAACTCATCAAATAATGTCTCTTTTTCAAGACACTAAAGTGTCCAAGCACGCTAAAGTGTCCAAGTACAACACTAGTGCTAAAGAGAAAAAAACATGCCCTGACATTCCTAAGTCTAATCACACACATCACTACTGAAATATATCAACAAATTTCCGTGTGAGTGATGCGATGAACAAGGAGTTGGTACTCATGTATAAGGAAGTTCCAAGCTATGTGGAAAGAGATCAATCCACAAAAGGAAGTAAGCCCAAAGCTTTGTAGAAAGCTTCAAACTTCTCCCAAGGCAGAGCCTTTGTGAAAAGATCAACAATGTTATCCCATGTGGGCACATATAGAAAATCAATTCCTAAAACTTTGGAGCACTTTTAGGTAAAGATTCAAATTCAAACTTGAATCTTGGCTCCAACAAAAAGGCTATAAAAGAGGAACATCTAGTCGTGTGGATATGCGGCAAGAAGGGCACGGTTTGAAGAGACATTTAGAGGGATTTCATATGAATATTGAGCTCACACTATAGGTATACCATTGCCCTCACATTGTGCAATCATTCATTGCCAATGTTAATGTAATTTATGTTCATTAATACATATAGTTTTCTCATATCTCATATCTTCTACTCTAGCATGACTCATGTATCACTCAAAATAGTAAACTTCCTTGATCTATTTCTCAGTGTGTACTTGATCATTTGCAGTGATTTAAGTTGATATAGATTCATTAGACACTCTATTTTGTTATTAAAAAGTTTCATTTTGATTACCTCAACTATTCTCCGGTTATGGCAAAACATTGCACTGGTTTGCATACTATCAACTCCTGAAAATGTTGGGATGCATCTTAGTTATGCTAAGCATCATTCTCTGAGCATATTTTAACATTTCAAGTGAAATAACTTGTAAAAGCTAGGTATCCAAGTTAATTAGATATGCCCAATAGGATTTTGGTCAATTTTTAGCAAAGAAAGAGATCTGTCCATTTATTTGGAGCAGGTGTAGTGACCAAAATAACAAGTTTTTGGTTCACAATGAAACTCCAACTTGTTTGTTTTGATCCAATGATTTAAGGATCATCTTCCAAAGTACTTGGGTGATTATTTGTGCATCTTGGAAAGCTCAAGAGATCTACTTTGCACTCCTCAACTCGGTTTTGGTAGGTGTGAAGCAGGAGTTTTCAATACCATCTCATCTCTAGAAGGTGTCCACCATCTGCTCCAAGAGTGGTATCAGAGCAACATCAAGGTAAAATGGGAGATGGATTTCCATCATTCATTGACAAATTGGACAAGGGAAATTATCAAGCTTAGTCCCTAAGGATGAAGGCTTACCTCCAAGGAAAAAGCTTGTATGGATACATATGTGGAGATGAAGAAATGCCAACCTTTAGAAGCAAAAACCAACCTACAAGAGAGGAGTAAGAGAGACTAGTTGCATGGTATGCAAAGGATGCTCTAGCCAGGTCTTAATAACTCAATTCAATATCTGATTTTTTGTTACCTCATATTAGGAATTGTAAGACTTCCAAAGAGACTTGGGAAGTACTAACTTGTCATCAATACAAGGGCCAAAAAGAACCAACTTTGGATGTATTTCACAACCTTGAAGAAGCAACCAAGGCTATGATAAGAATCAGAAAGGATATAGGTTATATAATCCCACTAACAAAGGATTTACAGTTAGTAGGGATGTGGTATTTGATGAAAATGACTCTTGGTTTGAGGATGATTGCAAGAAAATAAAGCTACCCTATGATTTGGAAAATGATTTTCCAAATCTGACCAAAGAAGAACCACATACATCAGAGGATGTCAACTCAGAAGATGAAGAACATATTGATTTCAAAGCTTGGAAGTCCAAGGGCAAAGCAAAGTTCAAAAAATTGGAAGACATTCCAAAGTCATCCAATCAAGTGCTTAGAAGATCTCAAAGGGAAAGCAAGAAACCTATAAGGTATGGCTATGACACATCACTAGTCACCAAGCATTCTATATACATAGCTAAAGACTTTATGTCAGAGGAACCATCTTTGTCACTCTAGCACAATGGCAAGTACCAACGTGAGGAGATACACCTCATAAATGTCAATCCACGGAGATGTGAGGACTAGTATGAAGACTATGAGCAAGTGATGGCACAAGTGAGTGAGTGAAAGCACACAACATGCACACACATACACACACACACACACGCACAAGGTAAGAGCAAAGAGTGGAACAATGGAAAGCTTCGATTACAAAAGAAGTCTCTTACAAAGCTCAAATCTACAACAAGCTAAGCTAAAAAATGAGCTCTCCAACCCTTTTTAGGAAAATGGTATTTACAATGGTTTTTAGTGATGAAAATCACTATCTTTATAGGGATTTCTTCTAAAAATTTGACATGTGCTTCTTGGAGCTCACCACATATTCCGTCTTCTTGTGTTTCCACCTCTTTAATGTGCTCTTGTGCTTTGCCCGTGACCTTGAGCTTCAACACCCCCCCTCTCGAGTCTGTCATGCCTAACAAACCCTTGTTGTAGTGGTTGTTCCATGTAGTAGTTGAGAGGTAGTGTCCATGTAGTGGGGATGATTGTCTAGTTCATCATTTTTTTGCTACTATCCTTTGTAAGTTGTAGTCCCTTTGTATGTACTTCTTTCTCGTATTCCAGCTTGGTGGTGTATTTGCAAGCTTTCAAAAATTGCTAGCTACTCAAAAGAGGTTGTCAGTGTTGAGTGTGAGCAGCTCTCGACAGTGGACTGCTTCCTTGCTCTTACTGTTGTCACCCTGATGTCCTCTGGTTCTTGCAAACATGGCTTCCACAATTTTTATGCCAAGTACTTGTAACACATAACAAAGGATGGGTAAGTGTGTTAGTGCATGGGTTGAAGAAAATATGTGCCTTGTGCATGGCCTTGTATTGTGGCCCTATGTATGCGTACTTGGGGAATGCATTGTAAACAGTATGGTGCAAAAATGGGGTCTTGAGCTAAGTGCTCAAGGGTATGTGGACAAAGAGGTTTCCTAGTCTATCATTGCAGTAGTGTTGTCAAAGTGTGCTTACCATGGTGAAAGTTCGATCGATGTTTATCTCTTCCTGTTGTATGTCCATCATGGTGACCAGTTGCTTGCCTTTCTTGTTGATGGATGTCCTTGTTCATGGTTCACTGATGCAATTCTTGGAGTGCATGGTCCTATTTCTTCTTCTCTGATTTTTTTTTTCTCTCTCTCTTTTTTTTTCTTTTTTTTTTTGGAACAATGTTTCAAACAAGAAGAAAGAGGTCAGTAGCAATAAAATATTTTACATATGTCAAATGTGTCTCATGTGCCCAGGATTCTCAATTGTGTCCATGCACGACCGTGTAATATGGCCCTATATTGATGCATACTTTGGAAGTGTGTGACTTGAATGGTGCAAAAGACAAGATTATGCCAAAGGCACATGGTTGTTGCATGTCCAGGCTTTCAATGTTCTTGGCAGAGGTTGATGCGGCCCTCATTAGAGGTATTCATTGGATTTCAAAGGACAATTAATTTTAGGGACCCATTTTAGAATTGTATTGGGTTGCTTATAAATCCTTTTTGATTTCTTCATCTCTGGTTCATTGCTTAATTTCTGCATCCAACGTGGTTGGTTCTTTGGTTCTAAGGAGGCTATTGGAAATTGGCTTCCAAACCCATATCTGTGATGATTGCCCACTTATTTTTTGCGAAGAGGTGAGTTTAGCTTTTTTTGGTTTCTGTGCTCGATTCTTACCCATTTCTCTCCTTGGCTTCTTTGTTGAGACCTTGAAAATGGTGGAGAGCATAGGCCTTTGTGCATGTAAGAGTCCTTTGGGAACCCACATGCGTAATCGCCCTTGTTGAGCTGCAACTAATTTCTTAGGCACCCAAATCTGTCTGAGACCATGTGCGTGAGCTTGTCCTAGTTGCTTGGTTCTTCTTTTGGTGCGATTGGCCAGCTTGGATGGACATTGTTGTGGCAAAGCTCATGGTTGCTTTCCTTTTCGTACCTAGATCTACTTCATGCCTGAAACTAATTTCTTCTTGAAATCTCTTGGTCTATTTGATATAGCAATTGTCATGTACTGGCTCGCTTGCCTTTTTGGTTGAGTTGTTGTGACGGCATTAGTTGTTGTGCAAGAGGAGGAGGTGGTTTGTCTTTGAGCCTGTTCTTCCATGATTGAGTTCTTCTGGAACATAGAGCTTTTGACACATACAACATCCTGTTTGCTAAGATTAGTACTAGAAGAACTAAGGGAATGTGTGACATTTGGATTTGTGAGCATGCAATTCTCTAATTCTAATGTAATGCATTGTCCTTGTACCCAAACTTGAAGAATTTGACTTCTTGGGTTCAAGTTGATTGCACGGTCGTAAATCAATCTTGACCCAAGACAAGTGGCTCTATAAGGTCCTCATCATGACACACTAGCATTTTGACTTTCATTGGAACATCTTGAAGGTAGATGGGAAGTTCCACCTCGCCCAAACAAGGGGTTTCCACACCTCCCAAACCTATGAGATAGGCTTCTATGGGCTTGATGTTCAATTATAGGTCTTGACAGTATGAAAGTCTAACTGCACTAGTTGCTGCACCTGAGTCCACCAATGCTCTCACAATCCTTACCCTCTTTTGTTGCCCTACCTCTATAGTCACAAAGGGGCGTCGATCAATTATGCGAGAAGAAATTATGCCCAATTTTTGGCACATGTCCATGTGATATTTTGAGGCTTTTGGGTTGATAGCTAGGCCTAGTCACCTTAACTTATTTCACCGAATGTGCTCTCTCACCTCAACTTGTGCTTCTTCTCTAACCCTCAACTCTTCTTCTTTTCGCTTCTTAGTAGTGTTGAGTCTCATTAGAATATCCTCCATAAGAGGTTCTTGATATAACTTGACTCGGCATCCACTAATATAGTTTGGCAAGATGTCACCTTCTAGGGTGGCCAATTGAACCACACCACTAGTGGAAATTCTATTAATGATCATGGGTCCATATCCTCGTTTCTCTAATTTGTAGGCATGTTGCTTTGGTGTATAAACCAGGACTAAATCTCCTTCTTTCAATCCTTTATCTTTGACGTGTGCATCAAAGTATGCCTTTTGTCTTTTTTTTGCACCATAGATGCCTGCTGCTGCTCGTAGCCTCGTCTTACCTAAGTGTTCTAGATCAAAGATCCTACAGGATAATTCATGTCCATTCCACTCATGCTCTTATGCTACTCTTAAAGCTGGGATTAAAAAGTCCAATGATATCACTGCATTCTGTCCAAAGACCATATGAAATGGGGTGGCATTAAGTACCATTTTATAGGCAAATCGATACGCCCAAATAGCATGATGAAGCTGTTTGTCCCGATCAGAGCATTTATTATTTACCAGTTTTGTTAAAACATTACATAGGATCTTATTTGTGCTCTCAGCTTGTCCGTTGGCTTTTGGATGATAGGGGGCAGACTTCTTATGTATCACCAAGAATTCTTGAAGGAGATTTTCAATGACCTTGTTCAAAAAGTGTGTACCTCTATCACTGAACAACTCTATTGGTAATCCATATCTGGTAAACACGTTCTCAAATAAGAACTTAGCCGTCATTTGAGCATCATTTTTTGTAGTGGCTTTGACTTCTACCCACTTTGTAAGGTAATATGTGGCTACAATAATGTACTCTGCATGAGAGTTTCTAGCTGGGGGGTTAATAGGACCAACAAAGTCTATTCCCCACTTCGAGAATGCACGTCCTCCCATCATTGGTCTCAAAGTCATCTCATCTTTTCTTGTCGGATATTTTGCACATTGGCATGTGTCACATTTCTTCACATAAGTATGTGCATCTATATGAAGAGTGGGCCACCAAAGTCCTGAGTATAGAATGGTCTTAATTACTCGATCAGGACCAAAGTGTCCACCTGCAACACTGCTATGTGTAGTTTCTAAGATTTTCAAGTAGTTTGATTCATGAATGCACAATCTTAGGTAACCATCTTTGCCTCTCCGATATAGGTTGTCTCCTACTAAGGCATAGTCCTGAGCCTCTTGCTCCATGCTTGGTTTTCTTGCTAGACTAGCCTCCCTAGGTGGTGTTCCTGATCTCATAAATTCTACCAATGGAGCACTCCAATCTGGAATTAATGACATGTGATAAAGGGTGGCATGCTCCACTTGTGGTCTCTCTTTGCATGTTGGATGATTCTTAATCCACTCATGAATTTCTTTGTCCATGCTAGGCCAATACACTCCTAAAAGTTTTAGATTCTGCAATGTTCATTGTTTAGAATAGTGATTTCCTAGCAATCCTTCATGGGCTTGTTGCAACCAACTAATATGTTCGTCATCCTCGACACAACAAGCTAGTACACCCTCTGTATCTTGTTTGTACATGCTTCCTGCCATATTTGATATTTTTGTGATTTTACAATTTCATCTTTGTTTGTTTTTACATTCTTATTTGCGGGTTTGAAGGTTAGGACAGATACTAACTTATTTGCCCATTTAGGAACAACTTCTAAATTGAACAAATAAGCATCAGGTAGTTCATCAGACACTCCTTGCGGTGGCTCTCCAGAAGTGATGCGAGAAAGATGGTTCGCCCTAAGGTGGGTCCTACCCTTCCTAACAACAACTTCAAAGTCATATTCCATTAGTAAGAGGAACCATCTTACTAAGCGGCTTGTATTGCAAGGTTTATTGACCAAATATAGTAAAGCTTGATGATCACTGAAAAACTTGAACTTATTGGCCAATAGATAGTGTCTAAACTTCTTCATGGCATACACCATGCCTAAGCCTTCTCTTTCCGTTGTGGTATAATTTTGTTCAGTTGCGTTCAACTATCTGCTAGCATATGCGATGGGTAAATCTAGATTTCCTTCACTTGTGGGTTGTGCTAGCACACATCCTATTGCATGATTGGAAGCATCTACATGGACATGGAAGGTTTTATTCCAATCAGGAGTGGTCAGTATTGGTGCTGAGCGCAAACATCTTTTTAGCTCATTAAAGGATTTTTCACATTCATCAATCCACTCAAAATTGGTCAGCAAGGCATAAAGAGGTTTGGCTATGATTGCATACATGTGGATAAATCTGCGGTAATATCCACAATGGCACATAAAGGCTTGTACCTCTTTAAGATTCCTTGGCCTAGGCAACTCAGCTATGGCTCTAACTTTGTCCTCGTCTGTTGATATTCCATTCTTCGAAATGATATGACCTAAGATTTTGCCTTATCGTACCATGAACACACATTTTTCTGGGTTCAGACACACTCAATATTCTCTACACTTGTTGAAAATCTGTCTAAGCTTAGGGATGTGGTATTTTCTTTCTTGTGAATGGGCACATAAATCGTCCACATATACTTCTAAGCTCTTTCGCAAGAACTCTTTGAAGACATGACACATGAGCCTTTGGAAAGTTGCAGGTGCATTTGTGAGTCCAAATGGCATCACACAAAATGCAAAGATTCCCCACTCTATGGCGAAAGCCATTTTGTGTTGATCTTCTGGGGCAATGGCTACTTGGTTGTAACCTAAAAATCCATCAAGGAAGCTATAAACTTCCTTGCCTGCAACACACTCCAATAGATGTTCAGTGATTGGAAGTGGATAGCTATCTCTTATCATAACTAAGGTTAATACACTTGCAACTTTCCATTCTTTTTGGCCACCACTACAATGGGGGGGGACCCATTCAGTATGCTCAATCTCATAGATGAACCCAGCTTCAATCAGCCTATCGATTTCTTCTTTTATTTTAGCTACATAAGTGTCATTATATGTGTAGGGCTTCTGTTTGGTGGGTTTGGTGTCAGCCAACATGGGGATCGTATGAGAGAAAATTTTTGGATCTACTCCCTTCAAATCTCTATAGCGCCACACAAACACGTCCCTATATTGCCTTAATAGAGCTACAAGCTCTACTTCTTCTTTTGCACTTAGGTCATCTTCTATATATGTGCATCTCTCTTCGTTCTCTTCAATGGTCACTACAATCTTTTTGGTCTTTTATTTATTGTCATATGCTTCTCCTATAATGGCCTCTCTCTTAGGCATTCCTACCAAAATTTTCTAGTCTTCCACTTCATATTTCTTGAAGTTTTTTGGTACTTCAAACAATGATTCCTCCTCTTCTTGTTTCATAGTTTTTGTTTCTTTTTCTTTTGACCTCGTTCACTTCCTTCCTTCGAATTTACAGTTTTAATGCTGGTGAGAGGTTCTTCTTCTTTTTGGGTAAATACTCCTATATCTTCTAGATAGTGCTTCTCTGAATTAAAGCAACTAGCCATCACAATGGACTCTAGATCGTCATCGTTATCTTCTTCTTCTATGAAGTCACTAGGGTCACATTCTTCTAGCAAGGGCTGACACATGAACACTGAAATATCATAACCCTCCTCATCACAATGAGGTTTCCATTGTTCTTTATTGACAACAAAGTCCATGGAGGCCAAGATTTCTGCCCAACCATGAGGCTCAAATTCCTCATTTGGAAAGATCATTGATGTATAGGCTGGGTCTTTAACTGTTCTACCTTCTTGAGAAGTTTCTTCTTCTCATGTTCTTAGGCATCTTTCCTCTTTCTCTACGACCTTGCACATCCACAAATGAGTATCTTCATGCATCCAGGATGGGTCAGGGGAACTTCCAGAATGCACAGAGATTGAATCTTCTTTTGCTTTGTGGATAGGGTTCCACTGTAGGGGTGGTACATCTCTAAAGGTATAATCCTTTAGATTGACCTTGGTGGTTACCCCTAAGTGCTGTACGTACAAGGAGTTGGTTCCCCAATCCTATACTATTTGCAGTTGTCATAGGAAGGGTCTTCCTAGGATCATCTCGTAGACATTATTTTTTTCAAAGTCACATATAGCAAATGTGTGTTCAAACTCTACACCACAAGTGGTTAGAGTTATCCCTTTGAGAAATCCTAGAGGTCTTTCAAAATGAGCGTCCGCCAGTTGAAGCTTCATTCTAGTTGGTCTTAACATTGGTTTGCCCCATTTCTTCCACAAGCAGGTGGTCGCAACAGCAACCCCAACACCTAAATCTACGATTGCTTTGGTTGTGTAACCCTGGTAGGTGATTGGAAGATACTTGTGGACTATCTTCATGGGAGTAATCTAAACTCTGAGCATGAGAGTCAATTTCTAAGACCAACAGGGTTAGTGGCACCAATGCTCTATTAAGGTTCTCCTCTGCCACTGCATACTTAACTGGGATCACATTGACAAGAGCTGGTGGTTGGTTTCCTAGGACTGGTTGTGGCCTATATGGTGCCTGATATTGCTGCTGCGGCCTATAATATGGCTGTTGGTATTGATTCTGATACCTATCGTGCTGGTAAGGTTGCTGATAATTTTTCTTGACAGCTTGCCTATTGTATGGACAGTCTTGAGCCATGTGGTTTGTGTATTTTCTCTCAATAGTGCAATATGGAGCATTAGGATTTCCTTGGGGTTGAGCCATCATTGGGCAAACATTAGCCATGTGGTCTCCTCCACAGTTGTAACATCGCTTCAATGAGGTGACCCTTGGCATTTGTCTGTTTTGGACTCCTAGCTTCTTGGCAACCTGCTCAACTATCTCATCTATCTCAGTGGAGGCTCTAGAGGTATGACTAGTAGAACTATCAGAGTCCTTATAGAGTTTGGACAATTCTAACTCCTCCCCCAATTTGTTTTCTATGTCTATGCACATGCGCACACACTCTTCTATGGATCTAGGCTCTTTCAAGTACACATATGATCTTAACTTGCTGCTTAGTAAGCCATCTAAAAACAAGGCCACTTGTTTGGCTGGTGTGGGCAATTCAGGAATAGGGCATCTTTCGAAGTACTGTCTAAACCTTCTTCCTACAAGTTGCACTATTTCTTTGGGTGTCTACTTGAAGCTGTGGATTAGGTATGATGTGTTATGCCTAATACCACTCTTGGAAAATTCTACAATGAATTCTTCTAGCAATTGACCTATCTCTCGGTAGTTGCGACTATTCAGGGTTTGAAACCAAGCTAAGGCAGTACCCTTAAGAGTCAAACCAAATGCCTCAAACTGTGTGAACAAGTCCTCAACCTGCTTAGCTCTTAACACTTGTTTGAACTCGGCCACATGATCATAAGGGTCTCTGAATCCATCAAAATAGTTCTTCATTGCCTTAACCACTTGAGAAGCTCTAAGGGTTCTTGAGTGCTCTCTCGATCTAGGCAATGGAAAATCATGTTCATCTCTTTGATGTCTATGTGCTCGGTGTCTCTCTCTTTTAGGTCTTTCACCCTCATGTCTTGATCTATCTCTGCCCACAATATGTGCAAAGCTTACCTCCGGTGTCGGAAAGAATTATTTTTCTTAAAATATTATTAAAAATTAAAAGATTATTTGATTGAAATAAGTTTGGATAATTTATGATAATTCTGACTAATGTTTGATTTTAATTTTTGTAGGACAAGAAGTTTGATGATTAATACCAAGATGTGAAGTATTTATCAAGGTGTTTTCAAATATAATTGTGGGTATAGCTTAAAAATCAAGGGTTAGTCAAGGGTTTATCTAAGTTTTGAAAGATAATTCAAGGGTATTTAAGGGTTAAATGTAGGTTTTGAACATGTTTTATAGGATTCAAGCTTAATTTCAAGGTTAATTAAGGGTTAGTTATTAAATCTAGAGGGTTATGGAAGGTTAGAAGATTAGCTTATGGGTTAGTTGGGGTTAAAAAACATGGTTTAAGGTTAGTTTAAGGATAAACCTATGGTTAAAAGGTTAATTAAGTAGGTTTAGTCACTAAATGAGTTAATAAATAGGGAAAATATAATAAATGAAATCTTAGCAAAATATTTTAATTATAAATGGTTAATTAAATATGTTAATTATTTATCATTATTAACATTAAGGTTATGGATACATTTAAAATTATTGACAGATTTAATATAATTTATTCTAAAGGGTTGCATTTATTCTAAAGTGATTAAATAAATAAAAAGGAATTGAAGGGTTGTATTTATTAAATTCTAAATGGAAGGCCAAGAGAATATTAATTTGAGTGGTTGAGTGTATTTTCTTGGAAAAGAAAAGGAGAATTTCCCACGCCTAATTTCTAGTTGAGATATGTTGAGTGATGTGGAGAAAATGAAGGCGGCATGGATCAGTTATCTTAGGGAAAATGTGGGCTATGATGGTCTACTCTCATCTATATAAAGAGGGGAGTCGTATTCACAAGCTCATATTATTTTTCAGGTACTCAATTTACTCTATGCTCTAGACTATAGTTATTTGTGCACTCATTTCCATGACTGTCCTTTTGGCAGGAGGAGAGAGAAGGCCATCTCTCTTGCTTTTGCAATTCATTCAATGAAAAGCAAATTTTTTTATCTTTTATTTCTGATGACGCAGAGATGGGGTGGATTTTTTTTTTCTTCGTTTACTTCTTTTTTTCCTCCTTCCCTTTCTTTTTCTTTTCTTTCTCCTTCTTTAATGCTTCTATAATTCTTTTTTATTATTCTTTTTTTCCCACTCTTTCCCTCTCCCTCTCTTCTCTTCCGACGGCGCAGTAGCGCTGCGCATGCAGGAGAGAGAGAGAGAGAGAGAGAGAGAGAGAGAGAGAGAGAGAGAGAGAGAGAGAGAGAGAGAGAGAGAGAGAGAGAGAGAGAGAGAGAGAGAGAGAGAGAGAGTTATGAATTATGGAATATGTTGAACAAGTAATTGTTGGAGTGTTAAATTATTGATGTATTAATGTGTTTTTGATGTTTTTGATATAGCAGCTGAAGGTTCGTGAGGAGCGTGCAAAGCGTGAACAGGAGGATATCAATAATCCGAATAATAATTATTTAGCTTGTAAATAAACCTACGTAGAAGGTTCTATTGTTAGAAACAGTTAGAAAAGTAATGGTTAGAATAAGGGTCGTTGTAGACCGCAATTTTTGTTATTGAAAGCAATGGCTTTCTGTAAAAGTTACCAACTTTTAGTTTCACGCTTGCTTTTCGAAGCCGCTCTCATGTAACCACTCTTTTCGACGTAATCAAGATTCCTATAAATACATGCACTCTGTGGACTGTCGAAACGGAGTGCATGGGGGGAGATTGCACCCAATACTCCGTTCAGTCTCATCTCTTGTTGTCTCTATTTTTCTGTGTGTTTTCTGCGTTCGTAATCTCTGTATGCGCGTGAGCAAGAACTTGACAACAGTGGTATCAGAGCTCTGCACGCATCAATACGGAGGGTTCCGTTTCTGTTCTCGATTCCTGTTCCTGTTCCTGTTCCGGTTTTTGTTTCTGTTTCTATTTCTGTTCCAGTTCCAGAACCAGAACCTATGTTTTCACCCACGTTTACTCCTTCGGCTTACTCCTACATTTACACCTACGTTTACTCCTTCGGCTTACTCCAAGGATAAGGAAAAGAACTTAGGCAATAACTTAGGCAATAACTTAGGCAATACATTGGCAACATTGGCACCCAAGGCTCCCTTGGCGAACGTTGGCAGCTGTTGGCTATGTGCGAGGCAATTTTAATTTTGACTGGCAATAGAGTGGTTTAGATTCCCTAAGGTAGGAGGATTTGAACCCACAACCTCCTACTTTCAAGGGAAGTACTTTAACCACTCTTCCATCTCTTGGTGTTGATACTCAAGTTCTTTCCTCTTATATTTAACATAACTTGCAGTTTCCAAGGCGGCACGGTGCGACGCGACGCGGTGCGTCTCAGGGTACATCCTGTCAGGGTACACTTCTCAGGGTACACTTTTTAGGGTACACCAGGGTACATCCAGACAGGGTACATCCTGTCAGGGTACATCAGGGTACATTCAGATAGGGTACTTTTTTTTTTGCTAGGGTACATTCCCTGAGGGTACATCCCGAGAGGAAAGCACTAACTTAAGCGTCCAAGATAAGTTGCATGGGTGAGAATTAGGTTCAAGAAACTAAGGTTGAGAGCAAGGAAAGTTTGTAGCAATAGGGTTTTATTCTTTTCATACTCATGGATCCTAGACTATGTCAAGCATCACAGGGTTAATCTTAATAATTTAATGAATCCATGAACATTTCCATGCATGTGTTTTTACATGGAACATGCTTATTTTTTTTGTTCAGTGATGGAACATGTGATTGGCTATCCATGTTTATTATTTTATCAACTGAGGTCAGTTGCTTTTTCAACTGAGGGGCATGTTATGAATTATGGAATATGTTGAACAAGTAATTGTTGGAGTGTTAAATTATTGATGTATTAATGTGTTTTTGATGTTTTTGAGTAGCTGAAGGTTCGTGAGGAGCGTGCAAAGCGTGAACGGGTGGGTATCAACAATCCGAATAATTATTATTTAGCTTGTAAATAAACCTGCGTAGAAGGTTCTATTGTTAGAAACAGATAGAAAATTAATGGTTAGAATAAGGGTCGTTGTAGACCGCAGTTTCTGTTATTGAAAGCAATGGCTTTCTGTAAAACTTACCAACTTTTAGTTTCACGCTTGCTTTTCGAAGCCGCTCTCATGTAACCACTCTTTTCGACGTAATCAAGATTCCTATAAATACATGCACTCTGTGGACTGTCAAAATGGAGTGCATGGAGGGAGATTGCACCCAATACTGCGTTCAGTCTCATCTCTTGTTGTCTCTATTTTTCTGTGTGTTTTCTGCGTTCGTAATCTCTGTATGCGCGTGAGCAAGATCCTGACAACACACACACACACACACAGAGGGAGAGAAAAGTTTATTTATTTTTTTCTTTTATTGTTTTTTTATTATTATTTCTTTTTATTTAATGAATCTCCTTCCTCCCTCCCTGCAGCCAGCCGGCGGGAGCGACGGCGATAGAGAGAGAGAGAGAGAGAGAGAGAGAGAGAGAGAGAGAGAGAGAGAGAGAGAGAGAGAGAGAGAGAGAGAGAGAGAGAGAGAGAGAGAATGTGAGAGTTTTTTTTATTAATTCTTTTCTTTTCTTTTTTATGTATATATATTATCATGTTTTTAAATATATTTACTCTATATATCTTTATTTTATAGTTTAGATATATTAAATGATATATTTCTTTTTTTATGTTTATATATTTTAATATTATATTATGTTTTATTTTCATGTTTTATGTTATATTTATGTTTAAATATATTTATTAAATTTATTCTAAAATGAAATTATGAAGTGTAAATGTATAAAGGTATATGTATATGTATTTATGTATGAGAATGTATATGTATTTATGTATGTATGTGTGTATGTTTTAATTAGTTTATTTTAATGTACTAAGTGTTAATGTTGTTCCATTTACTTTATGAGATGCATATGCATTAGGTATGAGATGAATGATATAAATGAGTAATGATTTTATTATGTATGTTAGTATGAAATGGAGGGTATGAAGGATGTATGTGTGTGTTTATTTATCTAAATTGTTTATATGTATATGATTTGAATTCTTAAACCTTTTTTATGAGTTTCAGGTTACCAGAAGGAGGGTCCATTTAGCCATTATCCCTTATCTTTCACAAAGATTTCATCATATTATCTAAAGTTCACCTTATCCAATCATTTATCCCTTCCTTTTCTTATCCATTAGACAAAGCTTCTTCAACCCTTACTTGATAATTTAGGATAGAAACTTATTAGAAATGCATTGAATTTAGTAAATGTTGTACCCATATTAGTGAATGTTAGGCATGATTAGTAAATGTTAGGAATGTTAGTTAATGTGTGCATGTTAGATGTTAGATGCTAGGTAGTGCATGTTAGATGGTAGGGAGTTCATGTAGATGTTAGGTATGTTAATGAATGTTAGATATATGTTAGTGCATGCATATGTTATTGCATGTTAGGTGTTAGTAAATGTATGCATAGTTAATGCATGTATATTAGATATTAGTGCTTGCATGTTGTGTGTTTGTGCATGTATGTTCATGCATGTGTGCTAGTGCATGTGCATGTATGCATGTGTATGTATGCAACATGCGAGTTATGTTAGTGCATGTTATGTATACATGCTCATTTATGCATGTGCATGTATGCATATTCATTTATGTTAGTGCATGTATGTTATGTATGCATGTTCATTTATGCATGTGCATGTATGCATATTATTTTGTTTGCATATCATGTTTGTATGTTCGTGCATGTATGTATGTAAGCATGTTCATTTATGTTTGTGCATGTATGATCATGCATGTGCATGTATGTTCATGCATGTGTGTTAGTGCATGAAAGTTTATGCATGTTAGTTAAATACATGTTCATTTATGTGTATGCATGTTATGTATGCATGTTCATTTATGCATGTGCATGTATGCATGTGAGTTATGTTAGTGTAATTTATGTTTGCATGTTCATGTATGCATGTTCATTTATGCATGTGAGTTATGTTAGTGTAAGTTATATTTGAATGTTCATGCATGTATGTATGCATGTCATGTTATGTATGCATGTGAGTTATGTTAGTGTAGTTTATATTTGCATGTTCATGCATGTATGTATGCATGTGCATGTATGCATGTGCATGTATGCATGTATGCATGTGAGTTATGTTAGTGTAATTTATATTTTCATGTTCATGCATGTATGTATGCATGTCATGTTATGTATGCATGTTCATTTATGTTAGTGTATGTTATGTCATGCATGTATGTTAGTATGCATGTATGCATGTGATGTATGTTAGCATATGTAATATGTATGAATATGTATAAGTGTATGAAGCTATGTATATATATGAATTATATGATGTATGCTTAAAGTAATGTATGAAAGTAATATTTTATTGCAATGTGTATATTAAAAAAAAATGTATGAACTTATAATATTTATGTATTAGAAAAGTTAATTATCTTATATTAAACTGAGTTTTTTAAATATGTTAAGATTTAAATGAGTGTTTAATCTTTTATAAAAGCATACTTATATTTCTCGTGTTATTTTTTAGATGATATGCAGCCCTGTTGAAGACGAATTGAAGATTTGAAGTGTGGAAAGAATCTACTCAGGTGAAAACCTATTGTTTAGTTTGTATAGGATATCATTTTATAAACAGTATCTTATATCTTTGTATAGGGAATCAATCATTAATCTATTTACATTACATCTTTTATGTCTGAAGAGGCTTCATCTAGTAGTACCTTTTTACCTCCATCTACATTTGAATTATTATTTCCTAGACCAGTTGAAGTTAATGATACATAAATTAAAGAACTAGTTAAAGATAAGATTATAGAAGAAACTTTGCATTCAAGAGAATTTGATTGAAGATTATCTAGAACTTTAACATTAATTTCCTTTGTTCCACCTAGTACTAAAAATAGTGGAAATCTTTTTCCTCCATCCATAGCTAGAAACACTGATAATTCTCAAGTAGATTTAAATGAAACAGAAATCATTAAAGATAATGAACTTAGTGAGGAATTAATCTTACCATCCTATTTAGATGCAGTTGAAAGATATAGAAACGCTTTGCCTTACGGACCTTAGGAAAAAAAATACTTGCTCTGCATAGTCACCCTATGTGCGCCGTTAGCGAGATGATTGAATTGATCCACCAGTCATCACAATTCGCTCCCACATTTGAACCCGACGTGAAACACGGCACATCAGGATAGGTATAAACTCTTTTCCTTTTCTTGCATATGCAATAGTTTGGTTTAGGTTACGTGGTTGCAGCAACTTGAGGTGGTCATCTTGCAAAGCCAGAATTCACAAACCTTGTAATTCCCTGGGTGTTGAGAGTTGAGCTTATGCTCTGAGCGCCTCCACGGGAATAGGCAAGTAGTGAACCTCATCTCTTCACCCTTACCATCAAGTACTTGAAAAAATACGTTTGCACACATAGCACTTAGATTCTTTGTATTAGTTATTTTATTGCTCAACAAATGTATACTTGAAAATTTCACATGCACTCTAGCTTCTGCATCAAGTGTCAGGTATATTTTCTAAGCTTGAATATGTTTGTTACTATTTAAGTAGGCTTTAGGAGAACTTAAAATATTAGGAATTGTTAGATTTAAAATAAAAAAAAAGAATTTTCATTTGAAAGTTAGAATCTATTTTTCATTAAAATATTAGGAATTGCTAGATTTAAAATTCAAAAAGAAATTTATTTGAAAAGTTAGTATCTAATTTTCATTAAATTATTAAGGATTGTTAGATTAGCACAATTTTAGTTTGAAAATTCAACAAGAATTTTCATTTGAAAATAGTATCTATTTTTCATAAGCCTTTGCAACAAGCCTAGCCTTATACCTGTCAACTATTCCATCAGGCTTACACTTAAGCTTGTATACCCACTTAGTGCTAATGGCCTTCTTGTCAAGAGGCAATTCACATAAAGTCGAGGTACCATTTTTCATTATAGCATCATCTTCAGATTGGATAGTAGCCATCCAATTTTCTAAATTTTATGCTTCATTAAACGAAACATGCTCATTCTCATCACACATACTAAAGGCAACCATAGCATAGCAATCTAATGCAAAGGAGGCACTATGAGAGCTTGAATGAGTATGATATGGCAGAGGTGCATCTATTTGTTCACATGCAAAGTTTGTACCAGCCATTTTGACATAGTTTTTGCCTCCTCAATATCAACTCTCTCATCAACAAGTGCATCATGTAAATCTGCATAAAAAATGGAATGATTTCCATCATCACATGAAACCTATAACGATTGAGAAGTTGCCTCATTAGGACCAGCACTAGACTGTCCACCTACAAAAAGAGGTAGCAAAGTATCATACATGTCTTTGGAGCTAACAGATGTCTCTTTCGTACATGAAAGTAAAGGTTGAATAGCATCTTCCACAAAAACAACATCATAGCTAACCAAAATGCATTTAATATATGGATGATACGGACGATAGCCTTTGCTTTCAAAAGTGTACCCAACAAAAATACATTTTACTACTTTATCATCTGATTTCCTACCATGTTGTTTATGCACTAATGCATATGCCAAACAACCAAAAACATGCATGTGAGTAATAGATGGCTTACAACCAAGCCAAGCCTCATATGGAGTGATAGATTGCAATGCTTTAGTGGGACACATGTTAAGTACATATGTTGCACACATGATAGTCTCAAGCCAAAAACTATGTTGTAAACCCTGAATCTTGACCATACACCTCACCATCTCCATGAATGACTTGTTCTTTCATTCAGCAACTCCATTCTGTTGAGGTGTATATGGCATTGTACACTGATTTTTTATCCCATGCATTAAAGTCAGAAGACATATATTCCTCCCCCCTTTGATCAGAACAAAGGGTGCCCATTTTACATGGTGACAGATTTTCAGCCAAAACCAGAAACTGTTTGAAGCACATAAACACTTTGAACTTTGCTTTCAATGGCTATACCCATGTATGCCTGGAAAAATCATCAATGAAATTCACAAAGTAAAGTTAGTTTCCAAAAGAGGGTGTTTGTATAAAACCACAACATCACTATGAACAAGCTGCAATTTCTGACTAGCTCAAACTAAACCATCTTTTGGGAACAAGGAACACTCCATTTTGCCCAAAATACAGCCTTCACATACATGTTTACCGGGTGCCTCAAGTTTGGGCAAAGAGGACACCATTTTGGATTTCTGCAGGGATAGCACACTAGCAAAATTTAGATGATCAAAGCATGCATGCCAAATCTTTGCATCTGACATAGCCTGAGAATCATGTATTGTGTTGATATATTTTGGTAGTGATGTGTGTGAATGTTGGAGGAGATGGTGGAAACCTTCCAGAGATGAGGTAGTGCTGCAAATTCTTGCTTCACACCTGCCAAAACTGAGTCAAGGAGTGCAAATTAGACCTCTTGAGCTTTCTATGAAGCAAAATAATCAACCAATCACTTTGGAAGATGATCCTTAAATCATTGGATCAAAACAGATAAGTTGGAGTTTCATTGTGAACCAAAAACTTGCTATTTTAGTCACTACACTTGCTTAGAGCAATGGAGAGTTCTCTTTCTCTGCTAACAATTGACCAAAATCCTTTTGGGCATATCAAGTTAACTTGGGTAGCTAACGTTTGCAAGTTATTTCACTTGAAATTATAAACAATGCTCAGAGAATGATGATTAGCAAAACTTAGATGCATCCTGACATTTTTGAGAGTCAAGAGTATGGAGAACAGAGTGCAATGTTTTGCACATAACTTGAGAATGGAAAAGGAAATCAAAGTGAAACTTTGTAATAAGAAAAGAGAGAGTTTAATGAATCCGTACCAACTTAAATCACTACAAATGATCAAGTACATGCTGAGAAATGGATCATGGAAGTTCACTATTATGAGTGACACATGACAGAGAAGATATGAGATATGAGAAAACTATATGTATTAATGCACATAAATTACATTGACATTGGTAATGAATGATTGCAGAATGTGAGGGCAATGGTAGAGCTATAGTGTGAGCTCAATATCCATATGAAAGCCCTCTTAATGTCTCTTCAAGCTCTTCTTGCTGCATATCCATGCAACTATATAGTCCTCTTTTATAGCCTTTTTGTTGGAGCCAAGGTTCAAGTTTGAATTTGAATCTTTACCTAAAAGTGTTCCAGAGTTTTAGGATTTGATTTGCTATAAGTCCTCACCAAATAATTCGTGCAAAGATTCTCCTAAAAACTCATAATTGGAGGTCTTTCCTCATATGCCCTTTTACAAGGAGTAAACATTAATCTTTTATAAGAGATCATTCATGTGCTAACACATGAATGCACGTATGAACTTTAGGATAAGTGACCAAGCATTTAGGCTTGGATTAATTGCACCAACAGCTCCCCCTCAAGCCTAACATGCTTGAGCTTCAACTCTCTTTGATCTCCTATATTCCAATCATCATCTTGATCCTATTCAATTTAGATCCATCCAAAGATTTAGTTAGCATATTTGCACATTGCAAGTTTGTTGATACATAGGACAATTGTATGCCCTTGCTAAGTAGCTTCTCTCTCACATAATGATAATGCACTTCAATGTGCTTAGTCCTTGCATGATATACAAGATTAGCAGCCAAATGTAGTGAGCTAGTATTATCTCCAAAGATCATTGGAGTGTATGTATGTAGCAGCAAGTCTGAGTAGAGTAGCTTTAACCACATTGCCTCTTGTGCTGCATTTGCTAGGCCCCTATATTCACAGCTTCAGTTGATGACAATGCCACAGTTGTTTGTTTCTTTGATGACCATGATATTAACTTAGATCCCGCAAAAGATAAGTAGCCAGAGTGCTCCTCCTATCATCTTTTGAGCCAGCCCAATCTACATCAGAGTATAGCTGGATATCCAAGTCATATGTGAATGGATAAAATAGCCCTTCATTTATGGTCCCCTTCAAGTACTTTAAGATCCTTTTGGTAGCTTCCAAGTGGGGTCTTCTTGGTGTATGCATGAATGAATTGACTCAATGTACTCATCCCATAGCATATATCTAATCTTGTTAGAGTTGCATAATTGAGACTCCCAACAAGACTTTGATAACCTGTAATGTCTTCAAATAGTTCTCCTTCATGAGAACTAAGTTTGTGATTCAATTACATAGGTGTACCTACATTTTTTGAGTTTTTCATTTTGAACTTAACTAACATATCATGTATATACTTCCTCTGAGTAATGAAAACACCAGAATCTATATAAACAATCTCTAAGCCAAGAAAATATGTAAGCAATCCAAGACCATTGATCTTGAATTCTTCCTTCATCTGAGCTTTGATCTTCTTGATGCCATTGGCATCGTCTCCTGTAATGATAATGTCATCCACATAAACACATAGGTAAATAACCTCTAAATAAGTCTTTTTAATGAATAATGAAGAATCTACCTTGCTTGCAACAAAACCTTGGACCTGCAAGTATGTGACAAGCCTATGGTTCTAAGCTCTAAGAGCTTGCTTTAAACCATACAGTGCCTTCCTTAATTTACATACATAATTAGGTTTGTATTTGTCTTCATATCTTGGTGGTTGAGCCATGTAGACCTCTTCAGAGATCCACCCATTAAGGAATGCATTTTTAACATCTAATTGGTACAATTTCCAATTCTTTGAGGTAGCAATACTTACTAAAACTCTGATAGTTGGCATCTTGGCCACAGGTGAGAAGGTTTTCATGAGGAAGGAGATAAGAAAGAGATCTCACACACAAACTCTCACAATCAAAGAGAAGCACACACTCAGATTGAGGCAAGGAAGAATGATCTTCTTCTTCTTCTTCTCTATTACATAAAAATGAATGTACAAGAATGACCTAAAAAACAAGAATACAACTATTGCAATATATAAAGACCAGTACATGAGGAAAAACCTAATGTCTGCAAATGAGTGAGCTGGCAAGAAACAAATGTGGCATCACTCTCGGTAGATAAATCAAATAAAGTTCAATGAAGTGTCCCTGACATATACCGGCGTGACCACTATCCATGTCAGAGAAATGAAAAAGTAATACACGTCATCCTGGATCATCACATGTTGAGCTTGATATCTCAACACTCCCCCTCAAGCTCAACTCTATGTCCACTAATCCAAGCATCTTTCGAAACTTCTTCAGCTTCTCTACTCCAAGTGCTTTAGTGAAGATATTAGCAACCTGCTCATCTGTTCTCACAGAAACAAGATCAATATCACCTGCTAATAGCTTCTCTGTGATGAAGTGATAATGTACCTCGATATGCTTTGTTCTAGCATGAAAAAGAGGGTTTCATGCTAGTTGTATGCTGCTAATATTATCACAATAGATGGTGATAGGCTTCTACACTTCCACAACTAAATTTGCAAGTAGCATCTCCAGCCATGATGCCTCACATGTTGCCATTGAAGCACCTCTATACTTAGCCTCTGTACTCGACAAAGAAACAGTGGGTTGCTTCTTGGTGCTCCATGTAATAGTTGCACCTCCAAGTGAGAATAGAAAGCCACTAGTAGATCTTCTATCTAGAATACTACCAGCCCAATCTGCATCAGTGTATCCATGAACCTGCAAATCTACACCAGCTTCATAAAACAATGCATAATCCAAAGTAGCACTCACATAATGTAGAGTGCACCTCAGACCATCCAAATGTGGCTTCTTGGAAACCTGCATAAACTGACTTTCAAGTCCAATAGTATAGCTTAGATCAAGCCTTGTAATTGTGAGATATATAAGACTTCCCACAATTTTCTTGTACATAGTAGCATTTTCCAATGCTTCACCTGATGTAGTATCCAACTTCAAAATCTAATCTAATGGCATAGAAATTGGCTTACGATCAGCCATACCATACTTTTGCAGCATATTCAAGGCATATTGCCTTTGCGACATCCATATACTTGTTTCTGTATGTATGAACTCAATGCCCAAGGAGTGGTGCAACACACCAAGATCTTTCATGTCAAATTCTTGCATAAGAAGTTTCTTTACCTCTTTAATGTTTTCTTCATTATCACCACCTACAATCAAGTCATCAACATAAATATCCTCAATTGTGATGCCATCATCACCCTTCCTTGCATATAGTGAATGATCTGCATCACACATAAAAAACCTAATTGTGGTTAAGTAATCAGCAATCCTTGCATGCCATGCACGAGGAACTTGCTTCAGCCCATACAAAGCCTTTTGCAACCTGCAAACATATTCTGGATGCTTTTAATCTTCATATCCTTGTGGCTGGTCCATGTATACTTCTTCATGTAGCTCACCATGTAGAAAAACATTCTTCATATCCATCTGATGCACAGTCCACCCTTTTGTTGTAGCTAATGTAGCAAGTGTTCTGATAGTAGACATTTTAGCTACAAGATTGAATGTTTTTTCATAATCAATGCCATAAGTCTGTGCATATCCTTTTTCTATCAAGTGTGCTTTATACCTGCTTATGCTACCATCAGCATTGTGCTTTACCTTGTAAAACCACTTGCAGCCTATGGGTTTCTTTCCTTGTGGCAATGGAAACATCTTCTATGTATCATTTCCATAAAGTGTAGCCATCTCCTCATCCATAGCTTCTTCCCAATATGCATGTACAATTGCATTTAAAACAAGAAGGTTGAGCATCTTGTATTACTTTTGTCATGTAGGCACAATGACGAGCCATGTAACTATCATATATCAATCATTGCACTGAATTCTGCATCCTCCGAAATCTTCTTGGTTCTGGGTCACTTCTCCTTGTATCATTTGCATGTGCCTTTCTTACTCCTGGAGTCTTCATAGAGGGCATTCAAAGTTCCTCATCAAGAATCTTTTTTGAGTCACTTGAATCTTCATCAACATCTTCAAAACCTACACATCTTTTATGACCAGGAGAAAGCTTTTGTTTACCTTGCTTGGATGTATTTGATGAATTTGCTGGACTGAAATTTCCATGGAATCTTCCACTCCATGGATTTGAGTTGGAACTATTCCTTGGTGATGCATCCGGTCCACTCAAAACTTGAGATTTTGCACTTGAGTTTTTAGCATTTTCTTTGTCATTTGGTTCAAGATTCAGTCCTTCTTTGGCATCTGCATAGAAGCTTGACATTTCATCAAATACCACATCTCTGCTCACCTTCACCTGTTGTGTGAGTGGGTTATAACAATTATATCCCTTTTGCTCAAGGGAGTATCTAATGAAGACACACTTTTCAGCTTTTGGATCAAGCTTCATCCTCAGTTCATCTGGAACATGTACATATGCAATACAACAAAAAACTTTCTGATGTGATAAGTTTGGCTTTTCACCTGTATAATAATGAGGCATATTCTTCTCAGCCATCAAGTCTCTTGCTATTTCTGCAATATGTCTATTTTTGCATTCAACAATGCCATTCTGTTGTGGTGTGTACCTGCATGAAAACTAACGTCGAATTCCATGTTTTTTTTTTAATTGTTGAACTCAGTTGACATGTATTCACCTCCTCCATCAGATCTTAATGTATGAATATACTTCCTTGTACGCTTTTCCACCATAGCTTTAAAAATCTAGAAGTGAGTGAACACCTCACTCTCTCTTTCATGAAATATACCCATACTTTTTGTGTATGTTCATCAATGAAAGTAACATAAAACTTGCAACCGCCCATAGATGTGGTCTTTGCAGGATCCCAAACATTTGTATGTACTATTTCTAGTATGTTCTCACTAACATGCTTGTCATGTGGAAATGATGCTCTTGACTGTTTTCCAAATTGACATGCTGCACATACCTTTTGCATTTCTGCAACCTTGAAATTTGGTAGTCCATGGACAATCTCCTTTGACTGAATCAATTTCAGCCTTTGCAAGTTTGCATGTCCAATCCGTTTGTGCCAGATCTCTATATCAGCAATGGCTCTTGCACCTTTTGCAAACATGGTTGCATTCATTTCAAGAATTTTCACATTTAAGGTGAACATCCTACCCACTTTGTTTCCTTTGAAAATCAATCTTCCATCCCGTTTGTATTCTTCTACATATAACCCATCAGCATTAAACCTGGCTTGTAATCCCTGGTCAACCATTTGTCCAACAGAAACTAGATTCTTTGTTATATTTGGAACCTGCAGCACATCAGCAAGATGTTTTACCTTCCTGTCCTCCATGGACAATGCTATGTTTCATGTATGCTTGATAGGGTGTGATGTGTTATCACCTGTTTCAACATATCCAAGAACTCGCAATTTCTGCAAAGTACTAAACCATTCCACATGATTGTTCATCTGATTTGAAGCACCTCAATCAACATACCAGACATTATCATTTGATTTTGAAACACTAGCAGACATTGTATTCATCATGTGATGTTGAACCATGAATAGCTTCTCAAAATCATTTGCACCTGTGGATGCATAGTTGTTTTGTTGCTTTGGTTATTTTGATTCTTCAACCTGCAATCATGTTCAAAGTGCCCAGGTTTACCACAATTCTAGCATCCTTTATTTTCATTACCTAAATCATTTCTTTGGAAATTTCTACGACCTCTTTGGCGCCCCTGCCTCGAAACTGTCCTCTTCCTCATGCATGATTCTGTTGTTGACCTTGGTCTTGGTTACTGTTTCCTCTTCCACTTCCAAAACCTCTACCTCTGCCTCTTCCTCTGCTAGAGTAGAATACCTACTCAGAACTGGGCTGTTCTTGGGAGTTTGAATCCTCACCAAGATTCTTTTCTTCAATAATCAACATGGATACCAAATCAGCAAAATTTGGAATATTTTCTCTGGTCTGTATAGAAGTTTTGAACCGCTAATATGCAGAGCATGGAGTAGGCTCCTCAAGCTTCTAACCAAGTACAAATGAGGGGAGAGGCCCTCCTTATATAGATTTCGGAGGGGCTCTCAAAAGTACATCATATGTGGGATAAGTCTCCTAAAAGGAGAATGAATACAACTGGTAGAAGCACATGGCAAGGTACCCAAATACAAAGGAAATACAATATAAAATGGAAATAGACTAGAAATGGAGTGCCTCCTGGATACAAAATGGAGATGCACTCATGCGGATACAAATGTAGATGAAGTAGGAGCAATCATGTCGTCAACACCCCCTCTACAGCTCCATTTTGGAGCGGCTGAATGTTGCAGAGGTCCACCAAGCGCTGAAGCGGAACCGGAGGTAGAGCCTTCGTGAACATGTCCGCCAGGTTCTCCTGAGAGGTACACTGCTCCAAAGTAATCTCCTGAGATATGAGCTTCTCGCGGATGAAGTGGTACTAGATCTCGATGTGCTTCGTCTGAGCGTGGAACACCGGATTCTTGGCGATGGCCAAGGCTGACTGGCTGTCCATGTGAAGACATGTCGGAGTATCTTGCAAAACACCAATGTCAGATAATAAACGTCGAAGCCAAATGGCCTCAAATGCTGCAAAGCTGGATGCTCAGTACTCGGCCTCGATAGATGATAGAGCAATTATAGGCTGCTTCTTACTTGCCCAAGAGATAGGTCCTGAGCCAAACAAGAATATATACCTAGAAGTAGACCATCGAGAATCAGGATCACCAGCTCAATCTGATTCGGAATATTCGGCGAGTTCGATGCCCCCTCTGTACCAAAGACCATGATGTCAGGTGAGGACAAGGTAACAAAGTAGTCTCTGAGCAGCATCCCAATGAGACTGATGAGGCTGATGTGCAAACTGACTGAGTATACCAACTGCATAAGCAATATCTGGTCTAGTGTTGGCAAGATAGAGTAATGAGCCAACAAGTTGTTGATAGGTATGCACATCCACAAGTGATGATGAGTCCTCCAGTGTAAGCTTGATGTTGGGATCAAGTGGTGTAGAAACTGAGGGACACTGGTCCATGTTATATCTGGAAAGTAGATCAGAGCAGTACTTCTTCTGTGATAGGAATATACCTTCTTTTGTTTGCCAAACTTCCATTCCTAAGAAGTAGTGAAGTAATCCAAGATCTATCATAGAGTACTCAAGATGAAGCTGAGTGATGATGAACTGGATACATTCTTCGTTTGAGCCTGTCAAGATCAAGTCATCTACATAGAGAATGATGATGGCAACTAAAGAATCCTTTTGATAGATATAGAGATTAACATCAGCATTGCTTCTGTGAAATCCCTTGTCTTCAAAGAACTTGTGAATCTTTTCATACCAGGCCCTGGGAACTTGCTTGAGTCCGTAAAGTGCTTTGTGAAGCTTGTAGAATTGATCTTCTTTGCCTTTGATCTTGAAGCCTTTAGGTTGATCAACATATACTTCTTCTTGAAGATCTCCATTGAGGAATGCACTTTTGACGTCCAGCTGGTAAATGGGCCACTTAAAGTGAGCACTTAGTGCTAATATGATTCTTATGGTTGTGAATCTTGCAGCAGGAGCAACGGTTTCTTCATAGTCAATGCCATGTTATTGCTTGTATCCCTTAGCTACCAACCTTGCTTTGTACTTGTCTAATGTGCCATCTGACTTGTACTTAACTTTATAAAGCCACTTAACTCCTATGACTTGATGATTTGTGGGCTTAGGTACAAGAGTCCAAGTTTTGTTCTTCTCAATTGCATCCATTTCTACTTGCATAGCTTCTTCCCACTTAGGTTGACCTTGAGCTTCTTTGTAATTAGATGGTTCTGGGATTTGTTGAATCTGTTGGTGTAAATCACAAGCCTACACATTTGGCTTGAAAGATATCTTGAAGACCCTACATATGTGAAGAAACATAGGAACTAGTACTAGTGGTTAATTACCACTTTATCTCATTGTAAAAGTCAAATTGACTTGGAATCTTTTGTAATCACCTACTAAAAGGATTCGTGGAAAAAGGTAGAGCTTTGATTGGAGGAATATCTCCTAGGATATAGGAGCTTGATCATAGGGAGCCAAAAGTTTGAATTTGAATTCAAATTCTTACTCATTCTCTATAAAAAATGGACATGGAAAAGTCGTGGGTAGAACTCATCACTCCCGAGCTGCTCATTATTGATTTTGAGTGTGTGTGAGGCCTACACTATAGCCCACACCTATCTACACCATTAAGCAATGATTTTCATGCCAATGGATTTGTATACAAGTGTTCATTAATACATACATTTACATTGTTCATTTCTGAGTTCTCTGTCATACTACTCAAAAGTCTATCAACATGTGGAGTAAATATCTCAGTCATTTCTCCATCAAGTTCAGTGATTCAAAGCTGATTCAAAGCTTGTTGGATTTGGCTCAAAGTTGTCTACATACTGTCAAAGTTTGAAGAGATTTTATTCAGCCATTTTAGAGAAATACGCGTCGAGGTGATCACTGGTCAATATCTGCTACAGTCCTAAAAAATCGGGGGTATAGCTTAACTTTCTAAATTGATTTCTCTTAGCATAGTTTATCTTTTTACATCATTCTACTTGGAATAGTTAGCTTACTAAGCTAATTAGATATCTCTAAAAGGAATTTTTTCAATTCCTATTGTGCTGGTCATACTGAGCAAAATACCCAGCAGGTGTCAAGACATAAATAGAAGGTTTTCTTGAGTTTGTGAGTTTCAAAGTTATCTGTTTTGTGAGTTTCAAAGTTATCACTTCCAAAGTGCATAGGCCATTTTATGGTGTCATTGGAAAGCTAAGGAGGTCTACTTATCAAGCCTAAAACAAAAGAGGGCTAGTACAAAGCAAGTTTTAGCAGTAACTACTCAGTCTCTTGGAGCATCCATCCATCTCTCTCAATAGTGGTATCAGAGCAAACTAAGGTAAAATGGGAGATGGTTTTCCTTCATTTAGTGATAAATTGGACAAGAACAACTATCAAGCATGGTCTCTAAGGATGAAGACCTACTTACAAGGAAGGAGTCTCTATGGATACTGTTGGGACTTCATTCACTAATTAGACATGAATTTATGAAGATATATGAAGGAAGAAGAAAGACAAAGAGAATTGAAGGCAAAGCACTCAGAAAAATAAGCCTAAGTGAAGGGATAAATTCACTCTTGTAATTTAGTGCAAAATTAAAGTCTAGTCTTGACATAGAACTTCAAAACTTACGAGTTGATTCTAGGAGTATGTAAACTACATGTATATAAGTTAATTTGAGTTGAAAAATATATAGTGAACTCAATTTTGTAATCCTTGAGTGAATAGAGAAAAGTCGGGTTTTTTCTGAGAGAGACGTTGAGGAGGAACTACTCAGTGTATGAGAGTTTTCCATGGCTATGAGCAGAATGAGGCCAAGCCATTTTGTACACATCTTCTCTAATAGTTAACACATGTTTGTGTAAAAGGATTTGGTCTAATTCCTCTTGTGTGTTGAATTCTAAGTGATTTCATATCAGTGTGTAAGTTAGTTGACAGTTATGAATTTTTTGGCGCACTTTTCCTGATCTTCTTAAGGTCAGATCTCACGGTACAGTGTAAATTTTTTCATGGTTGATAGCTCATTTTGAAGCTACTACCTTCTACTACAATTGGTCAAAAGATCTTTACAAAACAGGATGTGTACTCAGAGAAATGAGTCTAATAGTGAAGGTATGTCAAATCGATGAAGTCATTTTTCAGATTTCAGACATAGTTCAAATATTAAAGTGAAATCAGAAGATTTTGATGATATTACTTGAAAGTTTTTCTTGGTATGTGTTACTTAACATTAGCAAGAACTTCTATTAGCAAGTGATCAAAAGAATTTAAAAAGATCAAGCTAATACAGATCAGATTTGAAGCTTGAAGAAAAGGTGCAGATTTCTGAGAAGTAAATTTTTGAATTTCACTAAGTTCAGTGATAAAGTTTTCAAGTTCAGAGTATTGCTAAGCTAATGATGGTTACAGAGATGTTCTAATATCACTTTAGCTTAGTTCTTGTGGTGTTTTATACACCAACAAGTGGTATCAAAGCAGAAAGGTCCTCAAGATTGAAAGGAGGAGCAGATACAAGAGGAATTGAAGAGTTCTTCATTAAAGAGGTGAAAGCTGAAGTGTTCAACAGCAAAATACATCAAAGGAATGCTTCGAAGTTATTCTCAAGGGTAAATATCTACAAAAGGCATCATACTTTAACCTTATACTCACAGGTTGGAGCAGAAACAAGAAGACTACGGTAGATCATGTATCTATTGACAAATTGGACAGAGATAATTATCCTGCTTGGGTAATGAGAATGGAAGCCTTACTTATGAGTAAGGATCTAATGATATATGTGACAGGTGAAGAAGAAAATCCTAAATTTGAAGATGAGAGTCAACCAAGGAAAGAAGAACTAGAAGCTTTGAAGCTATGGCAGAAGAGAGATGCAAGTGCAAGGGCTTATATATATAACACTATCACAGATCCTTTGCTACCACATATCAGAGGATTAGAAATAGTTGAAGACATATGGAATGCTTTGGAAGATCACTTCCAAAATACTACTAAAGCTAGGAAGGCTAGCTTATGGTCAGAGTTCACCACATTTAAGAAAAAGCAAAATCAGAGTATTAGTGATTATGTCACTAAGATGAAGGACTTAGCAGATAGTCTTAGATCTATTGATGAGGATATTGAAGATCATAGGTTGATAGCACAATTGCTTGCAGGGTTGAAGGAGATGATAGGTGGAAACCTTTTGTACTCTCAACTGAACTTTCATTAAATCATTATGTGCCAGAATTAAATCAATTGCTTGGACTAATGCTCACATTTGAGCAAGGCTTGAAGTCAGATGGAGATAAAGGATATAATTCTGCTATGTATGCAAAGAATAAGAAGATAAGTGAGAAAGGTAAAGCAAAGGATGAAGAAGAGCTGACTACTCAAGCAAATTATGCAAGCGAAAGAGGTCGAGGAAATGGAAGAGGTAGAAGAAATAAGAACAATAACAAGAAGACATGCTGGATTTGTGGATTGAGCAATCATCTAGCCTATGATTGTTGGCATAACCAACAAGGATCAAATTAAAATCAAAGCAATAGTGGCAGAGGAAGAGGTGGAAGGTTTCACAATCAATTTCAAAGAGGAAGACAAAATTCAAGAGGAAGTTTTGGTAGAGGTGGTGGAAGAAATTGGAATAAGAATCAGTCTTATAACACTACCTATTACAACTATGCAAATGATACACAGAATGACAATCATACAACATTGATGATGAATTCAATAAGTACATCAGAGAAGGAGGATCTCAAGGTATTTTATATTGACTCTGGTTGTTCAAATAATTTGTCAGGTAATATAGAATTGTTATCAGAATTGGAAGAAGGTATTTCAAGTCATACAGTACAAACATGTGACAATACAAAACATAATGTGCATTCAATAGGAAAAGTGAAAGTGCAGGAGTGGAGCTGATTTGCTAACAAATGTTTTGTATGCCCCAACAATACCAAAGAATCTGATTAGTGTGGGACAAATAGTGGAGAAAGGTCTTCAAGTCAGATTTACAAATGAAGGGGTATTTATTGAAGATCCAGAGGATGAATACAATCAAATTGTCTGTGGTAAAAAGGAAGGTAGACTTTTTACTCTCAAAGTGCAAGGGAATGTTGGTCAAGCCCTGATCACACATGGTGATGAAGTACTTACAGAATTAGACCTCTGGCATAAGAGGTTAGGACACTTCAATGAAAAAGGAATTAAAACCATGGTGGAGAATCAATCTGTAATAGGGCTACCAAATGATAAAAAGCCAACATATGATCTACAAGTGTGAAGCTTGTGAGATGGGAAAGGCACACAGGTTATCATTTCAGAAGAAATGTTTCAAGCATGATGGTTTGCTAGAGCTCATACATACAGATGTATGGGGACCAACAAAAGAAGGATCAATCAATGGGTCTAAATATTATGTTCTTTTTATTGATGATGCTACAAGGTGGATAACCATTTATGTTTTAAAGGAAATATCAGAAGTATTTGGAGCTTTCAAACATTTTCATGCATATGCAGAAAGAGTTACAGGTCAAAAGCTCAAGAGATTGAGGTCTAATGGAGGGGGAGAATACTTCTCCCAAGAATTCAATGGTTATCTTTGGAATGCAGGTATCAAGAGAGAAGTAACTTGCAGGTATACACCTCAACACAATGGGGTGGCAGAAAGGAGGAATAGAACGTTGGTTGAGTTTGCAAGAGCAATGTTAAAAGAAAAGAATTGCCCTAATTATCTTTGGGCTGAGGCTGTAAATACAGCTACATATCTTGTGAATAGGTTACCATGTGCAGCTCTAAATGGAATGACCCCTTATGAAGCATGGTGAGGTAAGAAACCAACACTTGATCATTGTAAGGTGTTTGGATCAATTGCCTATGCTTATGTACCATCACAACTCAAACATAAGCTTGAACCAAAGGCTGAAAAATATGTGTTTATTGGGTATGATGAAAAGCAGATGGGTTATAGGCTATGGAATCCTCTAACCAAACAATTTATTGTTTCTAGAGATGTGACATTTGATGAACAGAAGAGTTGGTATGCAGATAAAGATTGTAACCTTGAAACATTTGAAGAAGAGGTAAGAAGAAGTGAAAGAGGTAAATCACATATGCAGGTAGATGGAGATGAAGATCATACGCAAGCAAGCACATCTAGAGTTGGATCATATAGAAGAAATGAAGATGAACCAAGATTTGATGAAGAAGTATATCCAGATACACATGAACAGTGTGAACCAAGGAGATCAACCAAAATGAGGAAACAACCTACAAGGCATTCTTATGATACTTCTTATTTGACTCAGAAAAACTATGCTTACTTGATTAAGGAAGATGAAGATCCTCAAAGCTATGATGAAGCAAAAGGTAAGAGACAATGGGAAGAAGCAATGAAGGAAGAGTTTGATGCACTTGAAGAAAATAAAACTTGGGAACTTGTTCCAAAACCTAATGGTAAGAAAGTGATTGGAAATAAATAGGTTTACAAAATAAAGAAGCATGCAGATGGAAGAATAGCCAGATACAAAGCTAGATTGGTGGTTAAAGGCTATGCTCAAACTCATGGCATAGATTATGATGAGACATTCAGTCCTCTGGCAAATATGTCAACCATAAGGACAATCATTGCTATTGCAACATCAAAAGGATGGACATTGAGTCAATTGGATATAAAGAATGCATTTTTGAATGGATATATATCAAATGAGGTTTACATGGAGCAACCTCAAGGGTTTGCAGATTACAAGTTTCCAAATTATGTTTGCAGATTGAGAAGAGCACTTTATGGTTTGAAGCAAGCTCCAAGAGCTTGGAACTATAGACTTGTGAAGTATCTTAATGATCTTGGATATCAAAGTTCAAAGGCAGATGCAAGTTTACTTATCAAGAGAACAGATGAAGGTATGATCTATATTTGTATTTATGTAGATGACATTAAAGTTACAGGTACTTCAAATGAAGGATCAAGGAGGTGAAGAGATTACTTGAGAAGGAATTCAAGATAAGTGATCTAGGAAAATTGTATATTTTCTTGGAATGGAAATCACTTATGGAGAACATGGCATATATGTATCACAAGAAAGATATCTTATGAATCTTCTAAAGAAGTTTAATATGGAGAATTGCAGAGAGGCATCAACACCACTAGAGGTCAATCATAAACTCAGCAAATATGATGGTGCAGAGTTCAAAGATATGAGAAAGTATCAATCTTTAGTGGGAAGCTTGATTTATGCTACACTAACAAGACCTGATCTTAGTTATGCAGTGGGAGTTCTTTCTCAGTTCATGCATTGTCCAAAGGATCCACATTGGATTGCAGGTCAAAGAGTTCTTAGATACATCAAAAGAACTTTGAAGGAAGGATTATATTATCCATTTACATCAGATACAAGGCTAAGAGCATATAGTGACTCAGATTGGGTAGGAAGTCAAGATGATAGAAGGTCAACACATGGGTATATGATATACATAGGAGATAAACTTGTGAGTTGGTGTTCAAAGAAGAAACATACAGTGGCTTTATCATCAACAGAAGCTGAGTACAAAGGACTTGTGGAAGCAGCAAAAGAAGTGATATGGATGCAAACCTTGTTCAAAAGCTTGGATATTGATCAAGGTATACCTATCATACATGGAGATAATATGAGTTCATTATATCTTGCAGCAAATCCTGTATTTCATGCAAGAACAAAGCACATAGAGATTCAATATCATTTCATGAGAGAAAAGGTAATGGAGAAGGAGCTTGAAGTGGTATACACTTCTACAAAAGATCAGATTGTAGATATTATGACAAAGAGCTTGGATGGAGTGAAGACAAGTAGATTAAAAGAGATGGCAGGAATAAAAGAGAAGAAGATTACATGAAGAAGTCAGAGCATGCTAATTAGTGATTGAGGGGGAGCTGTTGGGACTTCACTCACTAATTAGACATGAATTTATGAAGAGATATGAAGGAAGAAGAAAGACAAAGAGAATTGAAGGCAAATCACTCAAAAAACTAAGCCTAAGTGAAGGGATAAATTCACTCTTGTAATTTAGTGCAAAATTAAAGTCTAATCTTGACATAGAACTTCAAAACTTACGAGTTGAGTCTAGGAGTATGTAAACTACATGTATATAAGTTAATTTGAGCTGAAAAATATATAGTGAACTCAATTTTGTAATCCTTGAGTGAATAGAGAAAAGTCGGGTTTTTTTTGAGAGAGATGTTGAGGAGGAACTACTTACTAACACCTAACATGCAATAACATATGCATGCACTAACATATATCTAACATTCATTAACATACCTAACATTTATATGCACTTCCTAACATCTAACATGCACTACCTAACATCTTACATCTAACATGCACACATTAACTAACATTCCTAACATTTACTAATCATTCCTAACATTCACTAATATGGGTACAACATTTACTAAATTCAATGCATTTCTAATAAGTTTCTATCCTAAATTATCAAGTAAGGGTTGAAGAAGCTTTGTCTAATGGATAAGAAAAGGAAGGGATAAATGATTGGATAAGGTGAAGTTTAGATAATATGATGAAATCTTTGTGAAAGATAAGGGATAATGACTAAATGGACCCTCCTTCTGGTAACCTGAAACTCATAAAAAAGGTTTAAGAATTCAAATCATATACATATAAACAATTTAGATAAATAAACACACACATACATCCTTCATACCCTCCATTTCATACTAACATACATAATAAAATCATTAATCATTTATATCATTCATCTCATACCTAATGCATATGCATCTCATAAAGTAAATGGAAAAACATTAACACTTAGTACATTAAAATAAACTAATTAAAACATACACATATACATACATAAATACATATACATTCTCATACATAAATACATATACATGTACCTTTATACATTTACACTTCATAATTTCATTTTAGTATAAATTTAATAAATATATTTAAATATAAATATAACATAAAACATGAAAAATAAAACATAATATAATATTAAAATATATAAGCATAACAAAAAAGAAATAAATCAATTAATATATCTAAACTATAAAATAAAGATATGTAGAGTAAATATATATGAAAACATAATAATATATATAAATAAAAAAGAAAAGAAAAGAATTAATAAAAAAAACTCTCACATTCTCTCTCTCTCTCTCTCTATCTCTCTCTCTCTCTCTCTCTCTCTCTCTATCTCTCTCTCTCTCTCTCGCCGTCGGTCCCGCCGGCTGGCTGCAGGGAGGGAGGAAGGAGATTCATTAAATAAAAAGAAATAATAATAAAAAACAATAAAAGGAAAAAATAAATAAACTTTTCTCTTCCTTACTCTCTCTCTCTCTCTTTCTCTCTCTCTCTCTCTCTCTCTCTCTCTCTGCTGTGCCGTCGGCAGAGAAGAGAGGGAGAGGGAAAGAGTGGGAAAAAAAAGAATAATAAAAAAGAATTATAGAAGCATTAAAGAAGGAGAAAGAAAAGAAAAAGAAAGGGAAGGAGGAAAAAAAGAAGTAAAAGAAGAAAAAAGAATTCCACCCCATCTCTACGTCGTCAGAAATAAAGGATAAAAAAATTTTCTTTTCATTGAATGAATTGCAAAACAAAGAGAGATGGCCTTCTCTCTCCTCCTGCCAAAAGGACAGTCATGGAAATGAGTGCACAAATAACTATAGTCTAGAGCATAGAGTAAATAGAGTACCTGAAAAATAACATGAGCTTGTGAATACGACTCCCCTCTTTATATAGATGAGAGTAGCCCACCATAGCCCACATTTTCCCTAAGATAACTGATCCATGCAGCCTTCAATTTCTCCACATCACTCAACATATCTCAACTAGAAATTAGGCATGGGAAATTCTCCTTTTCTTTTCCAAGAAAATACACTCAACCACTCAAATTAATATTCTCTTGGCCTTCCATTTAGAATTTAATAAATACAACCCTTCAATTCCTTTTTATTTATTTAATCACTTTAGAATAAATGCAACCATTTAGAATAAATTATATTAAACCCATCAATAATTTTAAATGTATCCATAAACTTAATGTTAATAATGATAAATAATTAACATATTTAATTAACCATTTATAATTAAAATATTTTGCTAAAATTTCATTTATTATATTTTTCCTATTTATTAACTCATTTAGTGACTAAACCTACTTAATTAACCTTTTAACCATAGGTTTACCCTTAAACTAACCTTAAACCATGTTTTTTAACCCCAACTAACCCATAAGCTAATCTTCTAACCTTCCATAATCCTCTAGATTTAATAAGTAACCCTTAATTAACCTTGAAATTAAGCTTGAACCCTATAAAACATGTTCAAAACCTACATTTAACCCTTAAATACCCTTGAATTATCTTTCAAAACTTAGATAAACCCTTGACTTACCCTTGATTTTTAAGCTATACCCACAATTATATTTGAAAACACCTTGATAAATACTTCACATCTTGGTATTAATCATCAAACTTCTTGTCCTACAAAAATTAAAATCAAACATTAGTCAAAATATCATAAATTATCCAAACTTATTTCAATCAAATAATCTTTTAATTTTTAATAATATTTTAAGAAAAATAATTCTTTCCGACATCCACCCCCACTAAACCTGCACATCGTCACGATGGGCCAACCTGCAGATTCAAGTGGAACATATCAAATTCTTTTGAAAATAAGTTTTAAAATTTTCAAAGTTTTATTTTATCATGCATTCATACTTTGTGCAATTAAAAAGATTAGCACAAATCTTCTAAAAAAAACAAAGTAGATATAAGTCATATAAATATCATGTTATATTTCTGAATCCACATTTAAACAAGCATTTATAGGAATAAATCATAAGTGCCATAGTCCTTCTGTACATGTAACTTGCTTGGAATAAGTAACTTATCTTGCATAACAACATATACCAAAACTTTTTTCATGAGTTAATAGAATTATATGCCTCCTACTTTTATTTCCTATGGTCTGACTCTCCATTCATTGCTTTTTTTATATCATTTTTTTCTTGCTTTATTACTTCATCCCAACTCAGCTCTTTATTTATTTTTTTAAGAAATTGGCCTATACCGAAATTGGGTGCGACTCCTGGACTTGTCCACCCGGCCAAGTTTATTCCACTTTTCTGCCAACCCGGCATAGCACACGACAAAACTATGTCAGCCCTACATGAAATCGACATCAGCTCGTGGCTCTGATCGCCCGACCAGAGTAACTCCACCCGCCTACTGACCCATGCAGGTGCATAACAACATAAATGTTAGGCCTATGATGAAACTAGCGTCAGCTCGTGGCCTTGATCAGCCGGCCAAGGTTGTTCCACCCGCCTACTAGCCCAACATAGCACACCAACTACAAACACATACATATATGCTAATTGGGTATGAAGTTTTATTTTTTTTAATTCATTTAGAGGTCAGATGGAATAAATAGCAAGATACAAAAAATCCCACTTACTAATGGATAAAATTTTCAGCATATACATGTATTCATAATAAGGCTACCATTTCTTCCACAAGCTTTCAATTCCAGAATTTCTATTTAACTATCTGATTCAGGTCATATAAATACAAGTTTTCATGCTTCAATCATAAATATATCAGACATTTAACATCTTAAATTCTACTTGATTTTTTTAAGTAAATTTGAACATACCCTTTTAACTCAATCAGTAATGCCATGCATATACACAAAAAATCAAAGAATCTTTAATTAAAACTTTTTCACCTCATTTTAAATAGATATTTTAATCATCATCTTCATCTTCATCAACATCATCATCAGCATCAATCTCGTTAATCTTATATTCTTCATTATTTCTCTTCTTGAATAGTTTAACTCTTTTCCCTGCAATCAAATTCTTCAACAAAGAACCATCAAATTCTCTAAGTTTAAATGTACCATTATCAAATACAGTTACAACCACATACGGACCAAACCATCTTTTAATTAACTTCTTTCTACCATCATACTGAGTATCAAAAGTACTCTGTTTCTATTACTACATTAGCTCCTATAAAATACTCCTTATCAGTCTTTAACGCACTAACTAATCCCCATAATTCACGTTTTATTTGTGGATAATTTTTTTGAGTTTCATGCAAAATTTTAGCCCCAAATATAATAGCGTATCTATTTCCCTCACTATCATCTTGTCCTATTACCCATCCTATTCCTATGGGACTAGTATCTACAGTTAGAATAATCAATTTATTATTAGAGTAATTTACACGTTTTAAAACAGGTGCATTAGAAAGTAAACTTTTTAATTTCTTCATTGATTTAACATGAGTTTCACTCCATTTAAATTTCCTAACTTTTCTAAGTAAATCATACAACGGATTAGCTACATGGGCATACTACGGAATCCAAATAGCATAAAATACACATGCTCCTAAGAAACCTCTAACCTCACTAATATTCTTTCAAGTTTCAAATAGTTTATTTATAGCGTCTACTTTTGGAGGATAAGGCCTACAACCATAGTAACCACATAAATGTCCTACAATTAAAACTTCATTGACACCAAAAACTGATTTCTCTATGGAAAGAGTTAATCCTACTTCTTCAAATGTTTTAAGTATTTTCTCACAATCTAAAATATGATTAGATACAAACTTCCTACATCCTAAAGAATCTAATGTTTCATTTTTCTTTTTCTTCACAGCCTTTAATCGAAATATCATCTATAAACGACATGGTCACATTAGGAATAAAATAATGAAGAACCATATTCATTGCATTCATCATATGTGCTACCGAATTTGTAGCTCCTTGGGGAAGAGTACACATACGAACTAATCCTAAAGGAGTCTTCATCGTAGTAATATCTCTACTCTCAGTAGCAAGCTGGAACTGATCATATCCTGAATATAAATCACCCATAGAATAGATAGAATGCCTAGCAAAAGCTTCAACAAATTCACCTACAATAGGGCCGGTTCCTACATTCCTAATTATAACTTTATTTACGGGTTGTAAGTCTTGAATAAATCTAAGCTTACCATTTTTTTTAGGAACAGTAAACCATCTATTAAAATAAGGTGCGGAGGAAGGTTCTAAAATTTTCATATGCATCTTCTCCTTAAACAGTTTCATTAGCTCAGGTAAATGAGCCTTTGGAACTGGTATAGGGTGAAGATTCCAAGGTATATGGGCTACGGTAAATATAATCATAGGAGATACTATTCTAGGGTCAACACATCCTATTTCATGAGGATAAAGAGAAAAATCTTTTCCATGTTTTCTTATCATTTCATGAAACAATTCACGTTCAGTAGGCAGTAAAAAAGAATCTTCATTTCCTATTTTTATCAATTTAATAGTTTCATCAGTAAAATTATGTCCGATTTTTGAAATATCACGTAAGATGGGATCATTAGCTACTTGTTTTATTTTTTGGTCACTTCCTTCAGGTAAAGCTTGAGCTACAGGTTTCACTTTTTTATCTACTATTTTATACTTTGTATTAATTTTAGCTTCATGAAAATTAGAAAGAAATTTTAAAAATAAATCATATTCATTTAATGAGTTTAAAAGAATAATTTGTAATAATTTTTTTTCATGTAAGGTTTCATTAATTTCTTCAAATAAAGAAGAAGAAAAGGAAGTTTCAATTACATTTTCAATATTTTCATTTATAGACATATATCCTTTATCTTTAAAATATTTTTCATGTTTTTTCATTATTTTCCTAGGAATATCTTTACTATTTAAAATTTGTAATTTTGAAGATGTAAAATAAATAGAAAAATTTTTCTATTTTATGTACACATTTTTGCGAGATTTCAAACCAGTTACCACTGTTGTCCCGTTCAATAATGGTATCTAGTAAAAATTCTGATCAAAGTATGTTCTAGAATCACTAAGAGGTAGATGACTCTCGTGCATCTTCTCTTGTGATCGAATAGGTGTTTTCCTAATTTGTTCTCTATCTCTAATATGGTTTGGATTAACAGTCATTACTTGTAAGGATTGTAAATCATCTTTTGACCTAAATCTTGCATATGCAGAGCCGTCTTCCATTATTTTTGTTTCCATTCATGTTTCCCAGATAAAGGGTTGTCCTAAGATGATTTCATAAGAACAATTATCTTGTATAAAAAAGTGAAATGTTTCACTTATTCCACCTATTGAAATTGGAATGTTTGCACATGCTCCTAAAAGTGCACAACATCCGTTGTCTGCTGTTCTCATAATCCACCCATGCTGTTTATCTATAGGCCATCTAAATTTATCATATAATTCTTTTGATATTACGTTAATTTCTGAACCTGAATCTAGTAAAACTAAAGCTATACATCAATTTTTTCTATCTCTTAAATTTACTTTGATCTCAGGTGTTCCCTTGGCCCAAAAACTCTTTTTGTAATTGCTTTCAGATTTTTCCTGTATATTATCTGGAAGAATTGGTCCCAAAAAATTTTTATTAACGTATCCCTCACTTTCTTCCTCATCATCAGAGTCAGAAAAGGAATATTTAGAAATATGAGATACATCTACATTGTCATGCATTTCAATATCAATATTTAGTGGAAATCTTTTTCTTTTAATCATTTTAATAAAATTATCTTTAAATTCTAATTTAGCTATAGTAAATAATTGTTCAAGTGACATAGTCACTTGACTTTTTAAAAGAATATCATACAGTATTTCTTTTGTGTCATTTTTTTGTTCTAGTTCTGAAGTTAAAATAGCTTTTGGAATTCTTTTGGGTTTCTTTGTTTTCCCTCATTTTTATCTGTTTCTTCATTAGCCTTTGAGTCTAATTCACTAGGCTTTGATTCTAAAGGTTTGTTTGATGTCTCAGGTTGTTTGCCTTCCCTTATATCTCTTCTTTTTTGCTCATTTGAATCTAAATTTGTATTTTCATTAAATTGTACATTTTTAGGTTCTTTTCTTAATTGTTTTCTAGTTACTCTTTGATTAGTTTCATCTAAATCTTGAGTTTCATCCCTTTTTCTCTTTTCTTCCACATTTTCTATATGTGAAAAAATAGAGAAATGATCTACAAGTGAGTTCCATGCTGTTTTGTTCATTATATCATCTCTAGCTTTTATTAATGCTTCTATTGAATAGTTTTTGGTTTCATTTGAGGCATCATCTAAATCACTTTCATCACATTCTAATCTAACCCCAGATGAACTTCTTTGTGCTTCAGATATATTTTCATATAGTTTTTGCATTCCACCTTTTCCCCAATTTACAGTTAGTGGTAGGTGGGTGCGGTAATTACATAGTTTTTTTATCAATATCAATTACTAGTTTTCTTTCTTTTGCCTCTTTTAAGGATTCACATGCATAAGACATATGTTCAGTAGAGTCGCACCAAACACATCGTCGGGTGGGTGCACCTCTTCGTTCATTATTCTGAGTTACTGGTTGATTCATTAAAGGTGCTATAGGTATAGGATTTATTTGTGGGGCATGAGTAAACTGAGGACCTAAAATTATCCTATCTTGACTAGTTAAAGAATGAATTGTGTTTTGAAGTGTAGCCACTTCCTTAGATATATTCGTATGCATCTGCATCATATTATCTAATTTATTAAATAATATCTCAAACTGTAACTCACTAGGAATTTTAGATGTTGATGCTTGTTCAGTTGTACTAGAATTTATATTAATTTTAGGATTTTGAGTACTTGGTCCTACTGTTGGAAAACTTAAATTCATATCATATAGTAATGATTGCCTTTGTTTCATTTGTGCTACTACTTCTACTACTTGTTTTAGTACCGCCCAGTCCTCCGTTAAACCATATCTTTTCCCAGGTTCCTCTAGTCTTCTTTCTACTTCACTTATAATGTCTGTAGGTAAAACTTTTAAAAAATATAAAACTATATTTGGTGTGAGAGCAGTTCTATCTTGCTCTGGAAATTGTGAAAATCTCTTCATAAATTCTCCATGTAATTGAGTAAGGGATATTTGGGTTTTAGGAGTGCTAAGCCACTTCATAAACCCTTCCCTATTGTGTTGACTATAATCTTCTAGGTAAAATTCTTTATGCATTTGTTTTTTAAATTCTTCCCACTCAAGTGCACTATGAGGTTCTATTACACTAATGGCTGAACCTATTGCAAGTCTTACTAAAAATGTTACCCATTTGGTTACAGGTAAACCATGTAGTTTCGCTAGGTCTTCAAATGTGTCTAAATAATTACTTGCGTTAACTCTAGTGAATTTCCCTTTTTCTTTTAACATTGCTTCAGCTACTTTCTATCCTTGGGTTTCTGACATCATATTTCTAAATAACTCATCCATTTTATTATGTATGTTAGAACTAGACTTAAGTTTTTTAATATAATCTTTAATTTCTTCTTGTACTTTAGTTTTTTGTTCTCTTACCAAACTAATTAAATTGTTTGGTTCAGTTTTACTTAAGTTTAAAACCTTTAAACAATTAGAGGCATTGATTTTGATGAGACCTTTGCTCCTACTTGTGGAATGACTACTGTTCATATCATCTGTGCGCTAGCAGTCATATGGTTGGAATGTACATCAGTTGGACATTAAAACTGCATTTTTGAATGGTGATTTGCATGAAGAAGTGTATGTTTTTTATCCCCATGGCTTTGTGTAGAAAGGGCACGAAAACCAGGTGTGCAGGTTAAAGAAGGCATTATATGGTTTAAAGTAAGCACCACATGCTGGGTATGAAAAGATACATGCCTATCAGATTGCACATGGTTTTGAGAATAGTCCAACTGAGATCACCTTATATATTAAGCATGCTAATGATGTGCTTCTGATCATTGTTGTGTATGCTGATGACATGCTGCTCACTAGTGCTCATGAGAAGCATATTGTTGATTTTGAAGCTGCTCTGCATGCCTCATTTGACATGTTGGATTTGGGGCATTTGCATCATTATTTGGGCATTCAATTTATTCAAGTTGACGTCAGAATACCTTTGTGTCAAACGAAATATATTAACACATTATTGCAATGTTTTGGCCTTGAAGATTGTAACCCATTGCCACTCCTATGGAGACATGTCTACGATTGAGTCTTCATGATGCTAGAGATGCATTTGATGCTGTTCTCTATCAGGTAGGCTATTGGATGCTTGATCTACTTATGCATCACTCGGCCAGATATTCAGCTTGTTGTCTCACAGATGAGCAGGTTTATGCATTGCCCAAGTGTCAAGCATTGGAAGGAAATTAAGCGCATCTTTCGCTACTTGAGTGGTACACGTCTACTTGGATTGTTTTATCCCAAGGGGGGATCACTACTGCCAGAATTACATGCTTTTTCTAACTCTCACTGGGCTAGTTGCTATGACACTCATGTGTCCACTAGTGGCTTTTGCTTCATGCTTGATAGCTCATGTAAATCTTGGTTGAGCAAGAAGTAGCTTACTATGGCCACTTCCAATTGTGAGGCTAAGTATAGGGCAACAGAGTGATTGTTGAGTGTGTGGCTCACATGCCTTATTGTAGATTTGGGTGTTGGTAAGTCGTCTGCCATCACCATCTTCACGGACAGACAGAGCACATTGGGAGTTGCAAGGAACCTTGTGTTCGATGCTTGCACTAAGGACATTGAGGTGCATTATCATCATGTGAGGGAGAGGTTCTTTGTTGGAGAGATCAGCTTGGCATATGTGCCCACAAAGAAGAACATTGCAGACCTTTTCATGAAGGCTCTGCCTAGGGAGAAGTCTAAAGCTTTTTGCAAAGCTTTGGGCTTACTCCTTTTGCGGATTGATTCCACATAGCTTGGCACTTCCTTATACATGAGTGCTAGCTCCTTGTTCACCACATCACTCTCAGGGGGGATTTGTTGACCTATTTAGGTAGTGATGTGTGTGAACACACTAGGACTGCCAAGGTACTTTTTTTCCCTCTTTAGGAGGTTTTTTCCCACCGGCTTGTATACATGCCTATTGCCCTAACGAGTTACTTATCTTTGTACATTCTACTTGTAATACACTTAGCATTGTGTGTTGTGCTTCAACCTTCTTCTTCTTCCTTGTGCTTTTTGCATGCTTTTGCAGACCTCAATCTCCAACAATTCATAGAACTCATGAAATGCTTGAATCATCCACTTACAAAAAGGAAAAGGACCATGTAGAATGAGAAGAAGAAATGCTCCAATCTCTTCAACCCAATAAGACTTGGACACTAACACCTAAGTCGCCTAACCATCAAGTCATTGGGCTTAAATGGATTCGTAAGGTAAAACATAAATAAGATGGAATATTTAGAAAATACAAAGCGTGCTTAGTGGCCAAAGGCAACAAGCAAAAACATGGCATTAAGTAGTAAGAAATATTTGCTCGTTATCATTGGCGCATTGTACCATTCCTCTGAAAAATGGTAAAAAAGAAACAAGTGACAACGACTGAAAAATGAACAAAAGAAATAAAGTATAATAATTGAATCAATGTATATAGGAATACAAAGAAATTAATGTATCTTAAGCATGTCAAGATTGTATATACACTCAATAGCTTCATGTCAAAGCCTCGTCCACCCGACCACCATGGAGCTTTCTCATTCCAGTTCTCATTCTCAAAAACACTCTCGATCACAATCACAATAAAATCACACATTTATATATTTGTATTCTCACACTCAATCAAAATCTCAATCAAAGTTTCATCCACAGTCTCATGGTTCATTATTCTTTATTGCCTTGGAGCTCGAAAAGGATTTTGCATAGAACCTTCTCATGAATTCTACATCCTCATCACAAAAACCTCATCTTCCATGTTCAAATCTTCATGCTTCTTTAAAACATCGTGACTTGACAACACTACAACATATGAGGGTGTTGAAGCGGAAGGTCAAGGACAAAGCATAGGAGCACATCTAAGAGGTGGACACACAAGAAGAAGGAGCAAGTAGGGAGCTCCAAGAAGTACATGTCAACTTTTCAGAAGAATCCCCTACAAAAATAGTGATTTCCATCACGAAAACCATTGTAAATACCATTTTCTATTTTTGTAGCTCCATTTTGTGCAAGCCGAGGAGTCCTCAAGCTTGAGGAGCATTAGAAGTATCATCCTACCAATTTTCATAATTTTTAGACTCCGTTTGAGCCTTCAAATAAGCCCTAGAACCTAATTTTTAACTAGGCCGGACACTAGGTCTGGACAGGGCCAAAACTAGTCCAAAAACTATAAAAAGAGCTAGAGAGCTCATTTTTGGGGTTAGCTTCTTGTAGATTTCAGTTTTGTAATAGATTCCTTTTGTAATCAAAATCCTTCCATTGTTCCTCTCTTTGATCTTACCTTGTGCGCGTGTGTGTGTATGTGTGTGCATGCTTGTGTGCTTTCACTCACGCACTTGTGCCTTCACTTGCTCGTGGTCTTCATACCGGTCCTCACGTCTCCACGGATTGACAAGTAAAGGAGGTGGTGCTTACGCTTGAGCTACACCAAATTTTGGCGCCGTTGCTGGGGAGAGAGCTTCGAGGACGAGCGTTGTGATGGTAAGATAGTAGATTTGCGACGTTGGAAGGTAAAAAAAAACTGTCATTTTTGTTCATTTTCTGATTTTTATTCTTCGTCTTCATCATCATCACCATCTCCATCTTCTTCCATCTTCTTATTCATAGAAATTTCTTGTTTTAGTGCATTTTCACCATTTTCATACCATTTTTCATGCATTATTGTGTGAGAAGGAGTTAGGAGGTGCAAGGGAGAGCAAGCGTTGTGTTTTTTCATGATTTCCTGCACATACGGAGCTCGCCATTTCCCGGCGCTCAGAAATTTGAATTTCTCGCCAAAAAACACGATTCTGTGAAGAAAATCGCGATTCTGTGAAGAAAATCGCGATTCTGTGAAAAATTCAAATTTTTTTGAAAAATCACGATTTTCTGTTTCCCGCCTAAAAGCTTGCAGAAAGAATCACGATTCTGTGGTCATTCTCAGAATCGCGATTCTGTGGTTGTGCTCAAAATCGCGATTCTCACAAATCACGATTTTCATCCAAAAACACAATTCTATGAGAACACGATTCTCTAAAACACGATTTTCTGAAAACACGAGTCTCTGTTGACAATCGCGATTTTCATGTCAAAAGAACACGATTCTGTGAACCACGATTTTGTGAAAACACGATTTTCAAAAACACGATTCTCTGTTGGCAATCGCGATTTTCAGAAACACGATTTTCATCCAAGGTACAAAATCGCGATTCTCTAGAACACGATTCTCTAAAACGCGATTCTCTCAAAAACACGACTCTCTGCTCAAACTCGCGATTCTCACAAATCACGATTTTCAGCCAAAAACATGATTTTGTGAAAACACGATTCTCAAGGTACAAAATCGCGATTCTCTGATTTCACACAATAGCGATTCTCTTGAAGTTCACAGCATCGCGATTCTCTTGAAGTTCACAAAATCGCGATTCTCTTGAAGTTCACAAAATCGCGATTCTATTGATTTCAAAAAATCGCGATTCTCTTGAAGTTCACATAATCGCGATTCTATTGATTTCACAAAATCGTGATTCTCTTGATTTCACAAAATCGCGTTTTTTTCCAAAAGGTCCTGTTTGCCTGTTTTGACCCCCAGGAGCCTCGTTTGACATAACTTTTTCATCCAAAGTCCATTTCTTGGGCTCTTTAGCTCGTTGGAAAGCTCGTTTCAAATCCTACATGGTCTCAACTGTTTTTTATAAGAATAATGCGTTAATTTTCAGGTAGGATAATTTGAAGTTGACCATCAAGTCGGACCTAGAAACCAAGGGGGCTCCAAAGAATTTTTTTGCAATACCAAGAGGGAGAAAAAATTGCATCATGGGAAAGAAAAAAGCAAAAGAGAGAAGAAAGGGGGCTAAGATGGGAAAAGAGAAGGGAGATGAACATGAAGTGCATGAAATAATCTCACATGAGGATGAAACATCTAGAGAAAAATTGCAAGGAGTCAAGGAAACAGGGGAAATGTCTAAGGGGGTTGGATCCTTATTTGCAACAAGAGAATATGATAATACTTTTGTGGATATCAGAATAGGATATGACCATAGAAGGTTGGGTGTTTACATCCATCCTAATTGTGAGTGGAATTTAATTCATATTGACCTAGTGGTCATTATCTTAGAGAACATTCAACCAACAACTCACTCTTCTATCCTCATGGATGGTGAACTTTATGATTGCATGGGTCAAGTTGTGTTACCTGTTATGGTGGATGATATGCAATTTTTGGAAACATTCTTTGTCATGGATTGTATAGATGAGGACTTGATCATTGGCACCCAAAGGTTCATTACACAAAATCATCAAGAATTTGAGGTGTCTTCTCCACCTATTACCCGTGCTTCTACATATATGTCTATGGAAAATCCTAATGACTATCCACCTTATGATAATTGGGGGCAAAATCATCTTTTCAAAGAGTGTGCTTTTCATGAAAAAAATTTTCTTTCTACTTATGTTTTTGAATCTAATCCTTCTTTGAGTAAATCACAGGAAACCTTGGAGAATGGAGAAATGGAGGACTCCAAGTGTTTGGGGGATGTGGAAGGACCCTCTCTTCTTGTAAATTTGGATTCCCCTCATGAAATTATAAGCAGGGATGATCTAC
>CM035439.1:105336690-105354190 GCA_020310875.1 Ceratopteris richardii | reverse complement strand
TTCTTTGTCAGAATGGCAGATCAATCCCGCGTCTATCCGGTGGGATTAGTCCAGAATATCCCGATTACTTTGCAGGGTACAACGTTCAAAATGACTTTTGTAGTCTTAGAACTACCATAATCCAACCTCGATTACAATCTCCTTTTCGGTCGACCATGGTTGAAACAGGCCAAAGTTATACAGGATTGGTCAGCGCAGGAACTGAATTTCAAAGATAGTCACCGTAAATATGTTGTCAAACTGGATGCCATTCAACCCTACGAACTTCATGCCAGACCCTATGTAGCAGAGCCAGTCCACATGTTGGATGGCTTATCTGACGACAAAGAAGAAGCATTTCTGAAGAACAATAAAGAACTGATTTCCTTAGGTACTGTAGATCTGCAATTTGTCGCAGACAACTGGAGTCCGGCAGCTTGTACAGTTGTTCCCGTGACCGGAGAGATGGATGTAGATGATAATGTTGCTATGGATGAAGCCACTCTGCAACAACTTTTACAGTCAGCTGACGATTCGGGGAAACCTCGTCAATTCTATGTCCCGGAAGACCAGTTAGTGACCTATAATTTGGGTGATGAAGCTAATCCCTGACCTGTTAAGATTAAGGCAGGATTGTCCGAGGCATTTCAAGAAGATTTGATCCGACTCCTGCGTGAGTTTTCTGATGTTTTTGCGTGGGATTACCGCGATATGAAGGGTCTTGATCCGCGAATCTATCAACATCGAGTCGTGCTTAAGCCGGAAGCGAAGCCAATTAAACAATCCAGTTATCGCATGAATCCCAATTATGCAGCACAGGTCAAAGCAGAGCTCGATAGGTTATTGAAGGTGGGATTCATCGTACCAATAGAACACGCTGAATGGATATATTCGATCGTTATTGTTCCTAAGAAAAATAAGCAGCTACGAATGTGTGTGGATTACCGGAAACTGAATGAGGCCATGGTACCTGATCCGTTTCCTCTTCCCTTTCTTGACACAATGCTTGACAGAGTGGCCGGGCATGAGATGTACTCCTTTTTGGACGTCTACAGTGGTTATAACCAGGTCAGAATGGCTGAACAAGACATACCGAAAACGGCTTTCATTACAAACTGGGGTGTTTTTGCGTGTATAGTCATGTGGTTTGGGTTACGGAATGCTCCCAGCACATTTCAACGCTGTATGCAGGAAGTTTTCTCACCCTACCTAACCACTTTTATGCAAGTCTATTTAGATGACTTCTCCTTATTCGGCAAGATTTCGGCACACCTGTATCATTTACGGTGCTGTTTTGAGAAATGCTGTGAATACCGACTCTGCCTGAACCCGACAAAATCTGTTTTTGCGGTGTCTTGTGGTAAACTCCTTGGACATATCATTTCGGCACAAGGTATCCAAGTTGATCCAGACAAAGTCGCAGCTGTGTTGGAAGCACCCGTTCCTACAGCGCCGAAAGAGGTTATGCGCTTCTTGGGTCAAATCTGGTGGCATGGCAAGCATCTAAGGTGGCTCGCCCATTTAGCAACACCACTAAATCGGCTAATGACTAGTACTCCACGATAGTTCAAATGGACTCTGGAATGCCAAACTGCATTCGATCGTCTAAAAGGATTATTGACGTAGGCTCCCATTTTGCAACCTCCTGATTGGGAACGCCCATTCCATGTCTTTGTAGATGCATCGGATATAGCCATTGGCAGTGTTTTAATGCAGCAAACGGACAAATGGTTTCGGCTTGTTTACTATGCAAGTCGCCGACTCGCTCCTGCGGAAAGGAATTATTCTGTCACTGAACGAGAATGCCTCGGGTTGGTATATTCTGTAAAGAAATTCAGGCATTATTTGCTAGGGCGCAAATTCACCTTTCACGTAGATCATGCTGCACTTGTATATCTGGTCCGGCAGCAACATTTAGGTGGTCGCTTGGCTCGTTGGGTCTTATTGCTACAAGAGTTCGACTACGAAGTGATTCATCGACTAGGTACAGCCCATGCCTTAGCAGAATTTCTCTCTCGGTTGGATTCCCGCGAAGCTCCGGTGGGCGTTGACGATACCACACCAGCAATTTACGCTGCTGAACCAGCTTGTGATGAATCTATCGAACATCCTGTGCAGCCTACTTATTATGATATGTTGTTAACTTTCCTAACTGATGGATGTCTTCCTCTTCATACACCTCCTACCTATGCGACGGAAGATTGCAGTTTATAGTCGCCGATTCCGGTTGTTGGTAGGACAGTTGTACTATATGGACCACACTGGTGTATTACTTCGCTGCATTCCGCCACATGAAGCAAACTCAATCATCACTATGGCACATTCAATACCCTCCGGTGGACATTTTACTGCAGATCTCACTCATCGGAAGATTTTACAAAATGGGCTTTGGTGGCCAACCATGTATAAATACGTACTTTAGTTTGTGCAGCACTGCGACACTTGTCTAGTTGGACAACCATTACAGAGACACTTTTTTCCTCTACAACCTGTATTACCTTTGGAACCTTTTCAGAAGTGGGGCCTTGATTTTATTGGACCTATCACACCACCAGCAACCCTTAGCAACAATCGTTACATCTTGACCTGTACAGATTATGCTACCAGGTGGGCAGAAGCTTGGGCTTTACGGTCCACTACAGCTGTTTCGGTGGCAAAATGCCTGATGAAGGATGTTTTTCCGTGTTATGGATTACCTCTAGAACTTGTGACAGATCAAGGGACACACTTTGTTAACAATTTAATGCGAGTACTAACGCACACTTTTCAAATTCTGCATAAATTCAGTTCACCGTACTATCCTCGTGCTAATAGTTTAGCTGAAAGTACCAACAAGACACTGTTAAGTATGCTTCGCAAATTGATCGTGGAATCACCAGAAAGATGGGATCAGTTACTACCTGCAGTCCTATGGGCATATCGGACTACATACAAAGTTGCAACCGAACTGACTCCTTTCAAGCTTGCTTATGGGTTGGAAGCAATCACACCTATGGAGATTGTCGTGCCAAGCTTACGCGTGGCCATAACACAGAAGCTATTACCCAAAGACTCTTTGCCATTTCGGTTGGAAGCACTCAGAAACTTGGATGAACATCGTTGGGAAAGCTTCCTCACTCTTCAAGAAGTTCAGTTGCGGCAAGCCCGTACCCATGATCGGTATCTCAAGACTCCAGTTTTTACGGTGGACCAACTTGTGCTGTTTTATAATGCTAAATCAAATCGTTCTGCTGGGAAATTTAAATTACGGTGGTTCGGTCCTTACTCGATTAGTGAGCAAGTGGGACCAGCTACTTTTTGGTTGACTACCTTGACCGGAGTTCCTCTTCCTAAAGTGATCAATGGTTCAAAGTTGCGGCCGTATCACCAAGCGCCTGATTCTCGCTGACGTGTCCTTCGTTTTTTCGCGTGTTACTTACTTTCTTTTTATTTTTGCGTGTTAATTGAATAAGAACGTATAGCTCCTTGTTTTGATACATAATCATGATTAATCGCCGCCTTGTGTTATTGATTCTGCTCATGCATGCCAACCGTAATTATGAAGGTTATCATCTCAACATCACGCGATGATTAAGAATTTTCGATCGCTTCCCGTTGTCGAGTGTCTACTTAATCCTCTTCTTTTCCCTGTTAATTGCTATTGTGTCTGTGTGTTCTGAGTGTTGTGTTTCCTGTGTTTGCCATGTCTTCGTGTTCTTGTGATTCCGAGTGTGCATCATGGAAGCTTTAGCTAATTTTGCTACCTTCCGTGACAGACTCCCTCCTGATGTGAGTGAGTTCTTGCGTGTCCGAGGCCTCTCGCACTTCGCTGAATTGCCTATACATTTTTATGTGAAAAACCATTTTTAAGAGGTGAAAAAATTCTTATTGATGAGATTTCGATGGAAGAGCATCTTTTGCTAAGTACTCACCAAAGGAAATTTGCATATAGATCAATAAATTTTGTTTTGCATTCATCATAAGAACATTCTTGAATACGTGAAATATGCGGACATGCCACTTCCTTTGCTTGTCCATCCCTTGTAAGCGTGATTAACATACATAGCTCTTAACAAAATTTGAAAATCCATGATGTAATGATTTGAGCATAGTTTCCTTTGTTCGTGACCCTCTCAAATGTATCATATGAAGATGCAAGGTGTGAGATCTAAACAGAGAGAGAGTGTGTGTAGAGAGAGAGAGATCTCTGTGTGTGTGTGCACAAGATAATGCAGGTCACAATTCGGTTCGTGCACGCACGTTCGACAGAACCAAGTAGTACTCAGTGTAAAACATGCGCAAAATGTTCAGTTTTGCTCTCGAGTTCCCGGTATGTTTAAAACATGGCCTCGGTATATCCATCGGTATGGGCATTGGTATGGGCATTGGTAATTTCTAGTAAATTACTGATGCTTATACCAATGGATATACCGATGCTCATACCGACGCCCATACCAACGGTCGTGAGACATCCCAATGATCTATTTTAAACGGTCATACCGACGGTCATTTGACCGTCGGTATCTTTAAATGGACTTTTCCAACGTTTATACTGACGCGAGGAGTGACTGTCGATATAGGCAGCGCCGGTATGCCCCTCATATGTTGTAGTGACCTTACCTTACAGACTTTTTGAATCCATTTTTTTTACTTGAATCGATGTAAGAACTCCATTCCAAATACCATAACAAGGCTAGAAAAATGAAATCATCATTCAGACAAAAGCCTAGAAAAGAAAATGTAGAAACGATAATCATTTGTTTCTAAGCATATTTTTTAGTACAAAACAACATATCAAAACTAATCTCAAAAGGCTTTCACTCCACATTAATTGCTCCAAATTATGGACTGGTTCAAACATGTGATGATATTAGGCAGTCAGTAAAGAAGATTGGAAATGTTAAAGCATTTGATGGTAACATGAATCTTCTAAGCAAGGTATTATATGTACCAACAATAACCAAGAATCTAATCACTGTTAGACAGATTGTTGAGAAGGGTTTACAGGTTAGATTCACAAGGCATGGAGCATATGTGGAGGACCCTCAACAAGGCTTCAAGAGAATTTCAAAAGGTGAGAAATCTTGTAGACTTTTTACCTTTGAAGTTGAAGATACAAGAAATATTGCTCTCTTCAATTATAAGGAACAAACCCTATCTGAATTGGAGATATGGCATAGGAGATTAGGTCATATAGGTGAAAGAACATTGAAGCAAATATGCAAGGATCAGTGTGTGCTTGGCATCCCAAATGTGTCCAAGCAACACATGATTTACAAATGTGGCGTATGCCAATTTGGCAAGTCACATAGGCAACCATTCAACAAAAGAGGATACATGTATGAAGACTACTTGGAGCTTGTACACACAGATGTTTGGGGTCCTAGTAGAGAGCCTTGAATTTCAAGGTCAAGGTATTATGTTCATTCATAAATGATTATAGTAGATGGAAAATAATTTATTTTATGAAGCATAAAGATGAAGTCTTCATTTGTTTCAAGAAGTATTTGGCATTGGTTGAGAATCAAACAGGTAGAAGTTTGAAGAGGCTCAAATCTGATGGAGGTGGTGAGTATTTCTCACATGAATTTGATTCCTTCTTACAAGACAGAGCCATAAAGAGAGAGATTACAAGGTATACTCTTGAACAGAATGGAGTGGCAAAGAGAAGAAATAGATTAATAGTAGAGGCTACAAGATCAATGTTGAATGAGAAAAAGCTTCCTAACTATCTATGGGTAGAGGCTGTGTCCACAACCACTTACCTAATCAATAGGCATCCATCCAAATCCCTAGATGCGATGAAACCTTATGAGGCATGGAATGGGAGATGCATATTCATTGGCTATGATCAGAATAAAAAAATTAATAGGATATATAATCCCACTCACGCAGGATTTACAATTAGTAGGGATGTAGTATTTGATGAAAATAACTCTTGGTTTGAGGATGATTGCAAGAAAATAAAGCTAACCTATGATTTGGAGAATGATTTTCCAAATCTGACTCAAGAAGAACCACATACATCAAAGGATGTCAACTCAGAAGATGAAGAACATATTGATTTCAAAGCTTGGAAGTCCAAGGGCAAAATAAAGTTCAAGCAATTGGAAGACATTCTAGAGTCATCCAATCAAGCACTTAGAAGATCTCAAAGGGAGAGCAAGAAACCTATAAGGTATGGCTATGACACATCACTAGTCACCAAGCATTCTATATACATGGCAAAAGATTCTATGTCAGAAGAATCTTCTTCATTTGAGGAAGCCAACAAGAAAGAAGAATGGAGAGAAGCTATGCAGGAGAAAATTGAAGCACTTCAAGAGAATAGCATTTGGGACTTGGTTCCAAGAAAAAACCATTCATGAAGGTAATAGGATCCAAGTGGAATTACAAAGTGAAAAAGAATTCAGATGACACAATAAATATGTATAAATCAAGGCTAGTAGCAAAGGGGTTTGCTCAAACCCATGAACTGGATTATGAGGAGACCTTCTCACCTGTAGCTAAGATGCCAACTATCAGATTTTTAGTAACTATTGCTACTTCAAAGAATTGGAACTTGTACCAATTAGATGTTAAAAATGCAATCCTTAATGGGTGGATCTCAGAAGAGGTCTACATGGCTCAACTACCAAGATATGAAGAGAAAGACAAACTTCATTATGTATGTAAATTAAGGAAATCACTATAGGGTTTAAATCAAGCTCTTAGAGCTTGGAACCACAGGCTTGTCACATACTTGCAGGACCAAGGTTTTGTTGCAAGCAAGGCAGATTCTTCATTGTTCTTTAAGAAGACTAATTCAGAGGTTATTTATCTATGTGTTTATGTGGATGATATCACTATTACAGGGGATCATGACAATGGCATCAAGAAGATCAAAATCCAGATGAAGGAGGAGTTCAAGATCAATGATCTTGGATTAATTACATATTTTCTTGGCTTAGAAATTGTTTATATAGATTTTGGTGTTTTCATTACTCCGAGGAAGTACATCCATGATGCACTAGTTAAGTTCAAAATGGAAAATTCAAAAATTGCATGTACACCCATGGAATTGAACCACAAACTCAATGCTCATGAAGGAGAGCTGCTTGAAGACATTACAAGTTATCAGAGGCTTGTTAAGAGTCTCAATTATGCAACCCTAACAATATTGGATATATGCTATGGAGTGAGTACATTAAGTCAACTCATGCATACACCAAGAAAACCTCACTTGGAAGTTGCCAAAAGGATCTTAAAGTACTTAAATGATACTATAAATGAAGGGCTATTTTATCCATTCTCATCTGTCTTGGATGTCAAGTTATAATCTGATGGAGATTGAGCTGGCTCTAAAGATGATAGGAGGAGCACTTCTAGCTACTTATCTTTTGCAGGATCAAAGCTGATTTCATGGTCATCAAAGAAACAACCAACTGTGGCATTGTCATCAACTAAAGCTGAATATAGAGGCCTAACAAATGCAATACAAGAGGCAATGTGGTTAAAGGTACTCTACTCAGATTTGGGGATACATACATACACTCCTATGATTATTGGAGATAACACTAGATCACTTCACTTGGCTGCTAATCCTGTATATCATGCAAGGACTAATCACATTGAAGTGCATTATCATTATGCGAGAGAGAAGCTACTTAGCAAGGACATACAATTGTCCTATGTATCAACCAACTTGAAATGTGCATATATGCTAACCAAATCTTTGGATGGAACTAAATTGAATAGGTTCAAGATGATGATTGGATTGCAGGAGATTAAAGAGAATTGAAGCCCAAGCATATAAGGCTTGAGGGGGAGTTGTTGGTGCAATTAATCCAAGCCTAAATGCTTCATCATTTATATATCCTAAGCCGCATATGTGCATTCATGTATTAGGACATGAATGATCTCTTGTAAAAGATTGATTTTTTACTCCTTGTAAAAGTACATATATGGAATCACTTCAATTAAGAGTTCTTAGGAGAATCTTTCCACGAATTATTTGGTGAGGACTTATGTAAAATCAAGTCCTAAAACTTTGGAACACTTTTAAGTAAAGATTTGAATTCAAATTTGAATCTTGGCTCCAACAAAAAAGCTATAAAAAGAGGACTACCTGGTTGCATGAAATGTAGCCAGATATAGCAAAGATTTGGCAGGAATTTGTGTGGCATATTGAGCTCATATTAAGCTCTAATATGCCCTTACAAATCATTCATTGCCAATGGCAATGTAATTTATGTGCATTAAAACATATAGTTTTCTCATATCACATACCTTCAACTCTATCATGTACCACTTAGAATAGTGAGCTTCTCTGATCTGTTTCTCAGCTTGTACTTCATCATTTTTAGTGATTTAAGTTGATATATATCATTAGAATTTCCATTTTCTTTCTCTAAATTTTTGTACTTACTACCTCAACCAATCTTGAGTTATGTGCAAAACATTACCCTCTGGTATGCATATTGTCAACACTCGAAAATGTCAGGATGCATCTCTAACTTGCTAAGCATCATTCTCTGAGTGTCGTCTATCTATCATTTCAAGTGGAATAAATTGCAAAAGCTAGATACCCATGTTAGGTAGATATTCCCAAAAGGATTTGGTTCAATTGTTAGTAGAGGAGTATTGTTCATTTATCTGAATAGGTGTATTGACCAAAATAACAAGTTTTTGATTCACAATGAAAATCCAACTTATTTGTTTGATCCAATGATTTGAGGATCATCTTCCTAAGGACCTAGGTGATTATTTGTGCTTCCTAGAAAGATCAAGAGGTCTACTTAGCACTCCTCAACTCAATTTTGGTTGGTGTGAAGTAGAAATTTGCAATACCATCTCATATCTCGAAGGTGTCTACCATCTCTTCCAGCAGAATAGTCTCCAAAAGCTCATATGAATCAAGGATAGAAGTGATTTTAAACTTCCACAGGGTGTAGTTCATACCATCAAGTTTACCTTCTATGAAGACTGGTGGTCGTATTTGCAATGTTGCGATGACCGGCATCACTACTCCTCCTATCTGTGCTCCACCTATTCCTAATGACAAACCACCTTGATTCCCAGTCGTAGATGACGATGCACCGCTTGAAATCTTCTCTCTTTTGTTGTTGAGACCTCTACAACCTCTGTGTTTCTGCTTTTGCACCACTTAGAGCCTCCTATGCTCTAATACCATGTAAGAAAATAACAACTCAACAAAATAGACCTGTTGATAGAGTTGAGAGCAAAATGCAGACAAAGATAGATGTAGAATAAGAGATAGAGAACTCAAATTCTCAGATTGCCAAGTGTAATGCAATTACAATGATGGTGCTATCCACCCATGCGCTCCCAATGTGGAGCTTAGATGGTGATCTAGATAGACTCTAGATGAAGGGCTTACTAGTGCACAATGCTATGCAAAGCTCAACCTGGGACATGCTTATATAGCTTTTACAAGGGAAGTCAGTATAGATAAATGTGGTCCGGAGATACTCAAGAGTCGACAAAATATAGAATCTGACAATATCTCCACGACCAAAAGTTCTATCGTCTCAGCCCTACGGGCCAAGGAGATAGGCCCCTCGAACCCCGCAGAAGGGGGCAATCCCCCCTCTACACTCGCCCCATTAAGGTTCTATGGGGAAATTATGCGATGCCACATGGCCTTTATTTTTGCCTTGAATGGCAACCCAATGGCCTGAAAGTTTATACCCTACCTAACCTAATGGCTGAGCTCACATAGATCATCTATAATCATCATGATCACACATAGACCTCATCTAACTTGGAAGTTAGGGTTCCACAAATGTCCTGGCTCTCACAATGGATTCTCCTCATAATGGGGCCCTTACAACTTAGAGCACCATGGATCATTTGTGGTGACTTGAGGGTGCAATATTGAGCATATCTAACAGTCAATCATACAAGTATCAAATAGTCATAGGTCGATGCAAAACATTTAAAACAAAAGACATGCATATGCTTATTCCATTAAAACATTTTGAATTTTGCACCAAACTAGAGAATGCAGTAGAGTCAAGTATCATACCTACCCTACTATGAACAAACAAATCATATGAATGGTCTGTGAGTTCATAGCCCTTTCTTTTGTTCAAACCATTCAGATATAACGGCCTATCCTTAACACTCGTATATAACAATCCCTACTAACCGATTTTTTAAGATTACTATTCATTTCCCTTATTTATCTCTCATCACCCAATAACCTCATAAGATCTTTTTATTTTGTTTTTCTTTTCCTATTTCATTTTATCTTCCTTTTTGCACCTCATTCCAGCTCAACCTTTTTATATTTATTTAGTCATTATTTCTTTTAATTTGCACAATGAGCCTATGCCAAAATTGGGTATGACTCATGGACTTGACCACCCTACTAGGTTTAGTGTACCTGTTCATTGACCCGATATATCACAGACATAGAGTTCCAACCCCATATCAAATCGATGTTAGCTTGTGCCTCTGACCACCTAGTTAGAGTGATTCCACCTACCTATCAACCCGCATTAGTGCATGACATCATATAGGTCGGGCCATACAACAAACCTAGCATTAGCTCGTGGCCCTCATCACTTGACAAGGCCCACCTACTAGCTCCTTGTAGCGCACCAAAAACACATGGATGTACACATATATAGTTACATGAAGGCTATTAGTATAACATAATCAATCTAGAGGCAAGATCTGGTGAGGGACCAATAGCAAGAATCAGAGAATACCACTTCACCAAGTGTTCATGCACACTAGTATATGTAGTCATTTGGTCAAGATTTGCCTTCACCCTCTTAGGGTCCACTCACAAAAGCTATAGTGTGTGAGCTAAAGCTATTCATATAACTCCTTGCCTTTCATGTATCACATGTAAGCATAATAGTCATATATTTACTTGATTCTACTTAATTCCCTTTAGATTTGTACAAACCCTTAAATGTATTCACACACCCTATGCAATGCATATCACACACAAACATAGAAGAAAAGAAGTTAGAATGGAGCTTTCCACCCATTTGTTGATCAACAATTTAATTGATGTTGTTTGCGTTCATCATCATAAGCATCTCCACTCCAAATACTTATCTTATGCTCTTCATTTGGTTGCTCTATTTGTCTTGAATTCTAGAGAAAGATCATTAGATATATACACTTTTATGTGAAAACTCATTTTTAGACGTGAATGAATTCTTATTGATGAGATTTCCTTGGAAGAGCATGTTCTGATAAGTAATCACCAAATAACTATGTGTATAGATCAAGAAGTTTTGTTTTGAATTCATCATAGGAACATTCTTGAATATGTTAGATATGCAAACAAGCCACTTCATTTAATTTTCCAACCTTGAAGGTGTGATCAACATATGTAGATCTTTAACAAATTGAAAATCCATGAGGTAATCATTTGAGCATTGTTCCCTTTTTTCATGAACCTCTCAGATGTATCATATGAAGATGCACTTGAAAAATTGATAGTAATCATATTTAGAGTTCTGATTTTTAACATGCTTAAACCCATCATCGAAAATTTCTTCAAAGAATACATTTTGATATTTTTTGTGCTTGAAATCATTTAAAGGAGTTTCATTGTTTGCGTTATTTTCAACCATATTTCCATCTTCATTAGAATGGAGTTTTTGGATGGATTCGTTAGATTCCCCCATCGAATAGGAATGTTCACATGTTTTCTATCTACGTTAGGTAAACGCTAATACGTGTTGTAAACGGTGAATCGGAGCTAATACCGTAAAGGTAAACGTAAACGCTACAACGATATAAGTTCACATTTGTCTTTAAACCTGTCACGATTTCTTCACATCTCAACTATTTCCTGTCATTGTTCTCAAAAGATATACTTTTTCCACATGTCATGCATCTCTTCAATGATTGACTCTTGCTCAATGACTTCATCGCATGTAAATTTCAACATCTACGTTCCAATCAACAATATAATCATTCATTTGATATCTATTTGTATTGAACTACATGAATGTAGCCATATGATTCAATCTTTACATGTTCGATCTCATTAGATGCTATCATTTCAAGATATTTGTCATTCATTTCATTGAATGTTTCATCCATGTCCTCATGCCCATGCTTTTTAGCACAGGGACTTAACTCATCCTAATCATCATTCACATGAGAATGTGTCTCTCCATAGTGTGGAAACTTTCACATACATATCATTATTATGGAACCTAGTCAATAGCTTGTACTTATTCCTATGAGTAGGATCATTCTCTTGTATCTCTAAATACACATACAAGGTGATATCATTCCAAAATACTTCATGGTCTTGATCTTCAATTAGAGTATCCTCAATTTTGGCATCATGCTCATTACCATCGGCATACGTATCACTAATTCGAGGAATCATTATTGACACGAGTAAGTTCATTTTCTTGCATCTCTATATTCATGTACAATGTGTCATTATTCACATTCATTTCATTCAACATAGGATCATTTTTTTCCACGTACTTGGATTTAACATCATGCTTACTTGCATTCTCTTTACGTAAATTAGTCATTAGGTCATGTGTTGTATTTAGATCATGTTATTGAAGAGATATATCACTATCAATTGGTATTGAATTGTTGTCCATCTTACTTGGTGTCATCACGTCGGGAAGCACCTTGAGCTGGATCTTCACACGATCACATTATATTTTGCTGATATATTTCATCTTCAATCTCGATGTGATCACCTTGAAAACTTGTAGATTGTCTTGGGTATTTTTCTACTTGATTATTTTGTGTTGGATGTGAGGAGTTTATCACACTTGGAATCTTGGATCCTTAAAGATTGTATCATTTATGCTTGTGGGTTCTTCTTGATGACCTCATCACAAGCATGTATGTGTATTCCATGCATATTTTCTTCATGCACAACTGGGGTTTCTAATACTTTATGAGCTTGGAAAATATCCACGATTGTTGAAATGCATGTTATTTTATATGCATTTATCCAATCATTAAGAAACATTTCCATGATTTGTTGTTTCTTTACGTATCTCTTCATAGCTTCATTAACAAGCATCTAGTCCTCTCTGTCCTGATTCAAAATCCATGTCCTACAGAGGTGGAATTAATTGCTCTTGAGCTTTAGCATTTACTACACATAGAAACAATGACACTCTTTTTGGCCTTATACATATCTTATCATGCTTAGACATGTCTTCAAATTGTTTCTGGAAATCTCTTTTGATCTCTTTTGATCTCAAATTGTTTCTGGAAATCTCTTTTGATCTTGGGCATATGACCCCACTTTAGGAAGGATTATCAAGTCACTTATCCTCATCCTCCAGCATGAACTACTTCAAGAGGGCTTTGTACTGAACCCATGTCCTATGTTTTATTTGCATTGAGCTAATCACATAGATCAAATTAAGACACATAGACAAAGTTTTCACATAGCTCATGGTCCATCATTGATTTCACACCAACATCTAGATACTTTTCCTTGAGTTCTTATTTAAAAAGAAAATTGGATGCATTCTTTCCATCAAAGAATTGACATATCTTAGTAAATTCCTCATCAAGAGAGTGGGTAACTCTTTATCATATATTCTCTTATTGAAAGCATAGGAATTGAGCTAAAAGATCATTCATGTTGAATGTTCTAGTCTTCTCCTTGTCGGCTCACTTATTTACTCACCCCCTCCTTTCATGTAGAGTTCTCAAGGTATGTACCAAGTGTCACAAAGAAGGAGATATGGAAGAGAGCTCACTCACACTCTCTCACACTCAAAGAGGAGCACACATAGAGATTGAGGCAAGGAAGAATGATCTTCTTCTTCTTCTTCTATTACATAAAAGGAATATACAAGAATGACCTAATACAACAATACCACTAGTGCATATATAAACAACAATACATAAGGAAAAACCTAATGATTGAGAATGAGTGAGCTGGCAAGAAACAAGTGTGCCACCACTCTCAATGGATGAATCTAGTAAAGCTCACTAAAATATCCCTAACATATACCAACATGACCACTATACATGTCAGAGAAACGAAATAAGTTATACCTGTCATCCTCGATCATCACATGTTGAGTTTGATATCTCAACACTCACCCTCAAGCTCAATGTCATGTCCTCTAATCCAAGCCATCTTTTGAAACTTCTTGAGCTTTTTTTCTCCAAGTACTTTTAGTGAAAATATCAACAAGTTGCTCATTTGTCCTTACATAAACAAGATCAATACCACCTGCTAATACCTTCTCTCTGATGAAGTGATAATGTACCTTGATATGCTTTGTTCTAGCATGAAAAACAGGATTTCATGCTAACTGAATGCTGCTAAGATATCAAAATAGACGATGATTGGATTTTGCACTTCCACAACTAAATTTGCAAGTAGCATATCTAACCATGGTGCTTTACATGCTGCCATTGCATCACCTCTATACTCAACCTCTATACTTGACAAACCAATAGTGGGTTGCTTCTTGCTACTACATGTAATAGTTGCACTCCAGAAAGCTACAAGTAGATATTCTATGTAAAATACTACCAGACCAATGTGCATCAGTGTATCCATGAACCTAAAAATCCACACAAGCTTCATAAAACAATGCATAATCCAAAGTAGCACTCACATAAAGTAGAGTGTGCCTCAGAACATCTAAACATGATTTGCTTGGAACCTGCATAAATTGAATTTCAAGTCCAACCGTGTAGCTTAGATCAGGCCTTGTAATTGTGAGATATATCCAACTTCCCACAATTTTCTTGTTCATAGTAACATTTTCCAATGCTTCACTTGATGTAGTATCCAACTTCAAATTTTGATCTAGTGGCATAGAAATTGTCTTACAATCAACCATACCATACTTTTGCAACATACTCAAGGCATATTGCCTTTAAGACATCCATATACCTATTTTTTAATGTATAAACTCAATGCCCAAGAAATATCACTGCACATCAAGATCTTTCATGTCAACTTCTTGCATAAGGATTTGATTTACTTATTTAATGCTTTGTTCATTATCACCACCTACAATCAAGTCATAAAAAAGAATCACAATCGTGATGTGATCATCACCTTCCTTCGATATAGTGAATGATCTGCATCACACATAGAAAACCCAATGGTGGTTAAGTAATCAACAATCCTTGCATGCCAAGAAGGAGGGGTTTCTTTAAGCCCTTACAAAGACTTTTGCAACCTACAAACATATTTTGGGTGCTTTGAATCCTCAGATCCTTGTGGCTGGTCCATGTATACTTCTTCCTACAACTCATCATATAAGAAAGCATTCTTTACATTCATCTACTGCAAAGTCCATCCGTTTGTTGTAGCTAATGCAACAACTGCTTTGACAATAGAAATTTTAGCGACAGGGTTGAACGTTTCCTCATAATCAATTCCATATGTTTTTGCATATCCTTTTGCTACCAATCTTGCTTTATACCTGCTTATGCTACCATATTCAACTTGCAGCCTATGGGTTTCTTTCCTTGCGGCGATGGAACCAGCTTCCATGTTTCATTTCTATAAAGTGCAACCATCTTCTCATCCAATCTGCATTTTAAATTGCATGTTCAAAAGAAGAAGGTTCAGCATCTTGTGTTAGCTTGGTCATGTAGGCATAATGACGAGTTATGTAACTATCATAAATCAATCATTGCACTGAATTCCGTATCCTTCAAGATCTTCTTGGTCATGTCACTTATCCTTGCATCATTTGCATGTGCTTTTCTTACTCCAAGAGTTTTCCCAGAGGGCAATCAAAGTTCCTTATCAAGGCTCTTTTCTGAACCTCTTGAATCTCCATCAATGTCTTCAAAACTTGTAGATGTTCTACTACCAGCATAACGTTTTTCTTTACCTGTCTTTGATGTCATTAAGGAGTCTGTTGGACTGAAATTTCCACTTATTTGACATGTATTCACCTCCTCCATCATATCCTAATGTCTGAATATACTTCCCTATCTGCTTTTCCACCATAGACTTAAAATTTCAAAGTGAGTGAACACATCACTCTTCTCTTTCATGAAATATACCCATACTTTTCGTGTATGGTCATCAATGAAAGTAACACAAAACCTACAACCACCCATAGATATGGTCTTTCCAGGACCCCAAAACATTTATATGTACTATTTCTAACACATTCTCACTAACAAGCTTGTCATGCAAAAATGATGCTCTTGATTGTTTACCAAATTGACATGCTGCACATACCTTTTTCATCTTGGCAACCTTGAAACTTGGTAGTCCACTAACAATCTCCTATTACTTCATCAAGTTCAGCCTTTGCAAATTTGCATATCCAATTCTTTGTGTACGAGATCTCTATATCAACAATAACTCTTGCACCTTTTGCAAACATCGATGCATTCATTTCAAGAATTTTCGCATTTATGGTGAACATCCTACCCACTTTGTTTCCTTTGGCAATTAATCTTCCATCTTGTTTATATTCTTGTACACATAACTCATTAGCATTGAACCTGACTTGTAATCCGTGGTCAACCATTTGTTCAAGAGAAACTAGATTCTTTGTTATATTCGGAACATGTACCACATCAACAAGATGTTCTGACTTCCTATCCTCCATAGGTAGTGCTATGTTTTTTGTATGCTTAATAGGATGTGATGTCTCATTGCATGTTTCAACATATCCAAGAACTAGAAATTTTTGCAAACTACTAAACCATTCTTCGTGACTGGTCATGTGATTTGAAGCACCTGAACTAACATAGCAGACATTACCATTTGATTTCAAAATAATAGTAGACATGGTATTCATCATATGATATTAGACCATGAACAGTTTCTCAGAATCATTTGCACTTGTGGATGCATAGTTGTTTATTTGCCTTCTGTTTTTTTGATTCTTCAACCTGCAATCACATTCAAAGTGTCCATGCTTACCACAATTCCAATATCCTTTACTGTCATTACCTGAATCATTTCTTTGGAAATTTGTACGGCCTCTTTGGCTCCCCCTACCTCCAAACTATCCTCCACCTCCTCCATGATTCTGATGTTGACCTTGGTCATGGTTACTGTTTCCTATTCCACTTTCAAACCCTCTACCGATGCCTCTTCCTTTAATAGAGTATAATACCTTCTCAGAACTAGGTTTTCCTTGGGAGTTTGAGTCCTCACCAAGATTCTTTTCTTCAATAATCAACATCGATACCAAACAATCAAAATTCAAAATATTTTCCCTAATCTCCATAGAAGTTTTGAACTGCTTATATGTAGCTCCTAAACCACAAAGGTACACTTCCACCTTATCATTATGTTCATCTACATTCATGCTAATAGATGCAAGTGACTCACATATGCTTTTGATTTTCAGGATGTAGTCACTTACTAACACACTCTTTTTCTCCAATGTATGCAGCTCGTTCTTGAGTTGCAATTTTTGTGCCTTTGTATTGGTTTCATACAATGTGAACAAACTTTTCCAAGCTATGTTCGGAGTCTTGGCATCGTGTATGTGCCCAATCATGCCATCCTGTATGCTAACAGATAGCCAATGCATTACCTTTCATGATTTTTTATTCCATTCTTCATATGGTCTTAACT